>CAJQUW010009205.1:0-13503 GCA_907163375.1 Prostheceraeus crozeri
GTGGGTTTGTAAATAATGTTTTTGGTTCAAAAAAAATGCCTGGTCATTTTGAAATGATTTTTCTCTCATAAAATGTGATGTCCACAAATCATTTTTAACAGCCAAAAAACGAAAAACAATTTAACGATTGGATTTAATAGATATTGACCAATAATACCCTAAACATAACTACTTATAAAAAATATTTTCAAAAATTGGTCTATTTTTGCATACCTGAAACACATTATTTTTGGTCTGATTTTATGGTAGGCTTGGCTGGTCGTAAATATCATTAAACAGTAACTGATGACAATATCATATTTACCATAATAAGCTAAAATCAATCACATATACGCGTTGCATACTACTTAATCTGTAACTTTTTTTATTTAAAAAACATATTTATTTACTATAAATACGTTTAATGGATTGTGTTTGGAAGGCATTGTTTATAGGACCTTTTAATTCCAACTACTAAACGAGATTAAAAAAAACATAGATAATTTGTTTAAAAACAAACATTTTAATAATATTTCATCTGTAAAATAATGATATAACATGAAACTTAGCTTACTTTACAAATAACTTTGCACTTGTACATCGAAAACATGGCGCACGGAAGAAGACGTCTTTCAGTAATCAGAGGGTTGATTCACAATGCACTTTGGAATTTGTGACCAGGTAGCTTTGAAGTTCGAACATGCACCAGACTCAAAACCGCCTGCTCCGGAAAAAACGCCCAAGCGATTCACTTTTTCGTTCAATAAAAATCAATTAAATGAAAAAAATACACAATGTTACCTTGGAGAGTGACATTGATGTCCAAAACTGATGTAACTTCTTGTTGGAAAATTCAGAAATTATGACGTTTGAAATTCGGTTCCAAGGTTTCGTACCGAAACATGACTCTTAACTAACATTACCGAAAACACCCGCAAAACAATCAACGTATGTTTTATTTTTTCAAATATGAACTAGGACAAATTGACTGAAGTCGATCAAGAATTTCATAATCGAAAATGAACCCTACATGTATCACAGTGCGCACAACCATAACAAGCGTTTGCCCATTTCATTATGTTAGTCCAATCTTTTTTGGAGCTTGCATTGTAGAATATAGTTCACTACACTTAATAATAGAATGGCAGTTCAGGGGTGGTGGGTGTACGTTCAATCGCTAAGAATAAGAGATCGGTCTCCCTTCAATATAGGTTGGTGGATAACAGTTTGCAAAATTCTTAGCCGTATTTTAAGGCCTTCCTTCCATGTTTGTGGTATTCCCCAAAACTGTTGGACCGAATATTGCCAAGAGGTCCGAAGATTACCTCGCGTGTCCAATTTTGATTTTTTCCACGTCGCACCAAACAGGCATGATGGGCAAGAACCGTGAGCCACTCAAGCCAAATAGAATGATTGGCGATTTTTCAGATCAAGTTGACAGAGTATATTAAGGGGGCCCCCCCCCCCCCCCCCCCCCCCCCCCCCCCCCCACCCCCAGGAAAAAACCTTTACATTAGAAAGTTTCAATAAGCACCACAAATGCAAAGATGTTTCCGTAGTTCTCCTGAATATCAGGTGTAATCTTGTGCATGGGAGACACAATAAATAATACGTTTCACGCTGGTTTCTTTCGAGGTTTTCTTTGTATTCATGCTCTGTAAGAAGATCTCTTGGAGACTTGAATTTCCGAGAAGAATTCAGTACATGCACGCTCCATGGTACACATCATATCTTGAGGAAGCCGCCCCCTCCATCGATTGCCGACTTTCACATTGGGCTCCTCTGAATATTGTCGATGATACCGTCGGCACGATATTGAAGAAGAGCATTCAGATCTGTACAAATCCACAGTCGGACTGTTCACTCTCGTGTAAACACTACTGAGTCCTCTTTCCTTTGTGGAAAATCAATGGATATAAACATCAAAGAAATCGTCAGATCGTTCGATGGTTAACTCAGTTGAAAGCTTTTCCTTTAATACCAGTCTCAATTGTATCTTTCTATTGGAAGAGCGAGCGCTCTCAAATTCTTCGCACTAACCTTCAACTAATGTCTGGTTTGTTGTAGAGATTCAAGTCAACTTTGCAGTGTGCTCATGACATCCACGGTGAACAGTTGTTGTCCTTTACTTGAGGCTGTGTGCTGAGGAGAAACCGATGATTTTCGTAGGTTTGACACTCCAGTAGCGTTCGATTACAGACAACTTCTAGTAGATTCTGCTGAAGCTAAACTTGTTCTTTTCACAAGAAGATGATAGCCATCATTTCTCTCGATTTTTGATGAAACGTTTAGCGAAACTTGGAGAATGTTGGAATGACGAGTGTCCATTGAACATCTATGCTCTTTCCCACGTTGTAAGATGGACCAAATCACCCTGCTACAGAGCTTTGATCGCTGATAGAATTACATTGATTCGAAGTGTCGTCTTCAGTCACGAAGGGCCTGCCACGTTTTGAATTTCGTCGAAGGAATCTTTGCGTTAATCGAAGTAGTCGCCATCTCACATACAGTGCACTCACAGGCTCTGTTCCTCGTTTCGGGTCGAAACCCAAACAAGATGGAATGATCCACGACGTTGTTCGCTTGCAGGTTGAACAGAGGGCTGAAGGTGAGCGTACATCATCGTCGTCATATCCAAATATGATATGCGTATTTAAGATCTTCTTATGTTCATCGGTAATTTGAAACATTTCTTTAGTCTTTCCGAGGCAAATAAGACAGACACATCTTCTGTTTTCATCATGCGACGTCGGGCAATCTTGCGCCCGGATATGCAATGAACTGTAAATAAGAGTATGACGTATTCGACAAGTTAAATGAAATGATTCAAAAAATATACATAGATATCTTGATTCTTAACCCATCGCTTCAATAATCGATTTCAGATTTGAAATAACCCGACTGCTAGCCACGCACGCACTCTATGGCACCATGTGACTGCCACTGTTTCCCATCACACCATCTTCTAAATGGAAAAAAATGACTGATAAATCTCAGCTATAGATATGATATCGTACGTTCGTATTAGCAGAGCAAGCAAGACATATTCATCGATTTCAAATTTGCGACTTATAATGCAATATATGCGACAATTTTCAGATTAATGCGACTAAATTAGGCAAGTCATAAAGTTGTGTGCACATTCTATTGCAACAGAAATATAAAATCACGAAAAGAATACAAAAATCAGGAATCCCGTAGGAAGCATGTTCGAATGACAAAATCGAATATATTGTTCATGAATTATCAACATATGATTGCGGAATTATCAGAGTAAACTATTAGTTAGAGCCTACTTTCACGTCTATCATCTACAAATTGTGCCTTCTCAATAATATTCATGAATTAATGATTTTTAATAAAAAAAGTCTGCAAATAAATAGTATATGTATCAGCGTATATCGTGATTGATATATTAATGGTAAATATGATAATTGTCATTAGTTTCTGTTTAAAATGATATTTACGACAGCTAACCTACCAAATAACAGACCAAAAATATGGAAATTTTACAATATTGCAAAATAGACCATTTTTTGAAAATATTTATTATAAAGTAGTATTGAGCGTATATGTGATTGATATATTATTAATGGTAAATATTGATATTGTCATTAGTTACTGGTTTGAATAAAAATGGTGAATTATTTACGCCGACTAGCCAACCTACCCAAAAACAGAGACCAAAATATGTGTTTCAGTATGGCCAAAAATAGACCAATTTTTGAAAATATTTTTTATAAGTAGTATGTTTAGGGTATTATGGTCAATATCTTTAAATCCAATCGTTAAATGTTTTTCGTTTTTGCTGCAAAATGATTTGTGGACATCACATTTATAGAAAAATCATTCAAAATGACCAGGCATTTTTTTTTTGACCAAAAACATATTTCAAACCCACCGTGGTCGAAGATTCATGGGTGGTTTGAACTAAAAAAGACTTAACATGACTGTGGTATTTCATGTATCTTACCGCGAATAAATTTGGTGATTTATCTGTAGTTGAATGAAGTTTTCATCCTGTTAGAAAATCTTCCTTTCGAGATGGTCTCAATTTTGTAGGCTAATTGCTTAACAGCTTTATACCTTTGAGTTAAGATAAACACTAATTTATTCTCTGCACTGTTTTTGACAGTTACAAATCTTTCATATTTCCAACAGTATAAGACTTGGGTCTCATCAGAATGAACCTTCTAACAAGAGGGTATTTGTGCTCCTACGTAATGCTGAAAGGAAAATATCGTTAAAAACTAAAAAAATTGTGGAATATTGTAGACCCGGAACGAGAAAACCGAGTTAGTTTCAATAATATTAGGCAAATCCTGAACCAAAGAATTGACAAAAATTTCACAACTTTTAACCATACTAATTAAAAATTCATTAATCTAATCTATCAATTTATAATAGGGAAAATCATAATTACCCCTTATACAATTTCAGGGATTAAAATACATTATAATATTTATACAAATACTCCTCTAAAAAAGTAATCAAAATTATGTATATTAGTCTCTATATCCCTATTATACTTATTTATCTAATATGAATATAATGTCGTCAAATTACTATCTTAATAATCTGTAATGCTATCAAAAATGTAATTGTATTTTTATCAAAATATATTAAAACTTGATTTCTAACCATGAAGCGCTGGTAAAATTTTCAAATTGAATCAATTTCAATTTATTAGGTTTTTATATTCTATATATGTCGAACTATAGAATTGTCAACATTTGCAAAAATCAAAGCAAGCTACATATTACGGTTATAAATTGTTTTATTCGTTTACCATTCCTTGATTCATGCCCAACATTTATAAACATTTACAGTAAAATACAAAAAAAAACATTGTTGTTTCAACAGTCATTTTACTTGCCACGAAAATGTTCTAAAGATGATTAGCCGGCTCATTATAGCATCGACTGCAAAAACCACAACATTCGGAAGGAGAGACAGTGGACAAAAATGTGCAAGAAAATACTCAACCAACTCACATCTCAGTCGCGATGCTGCAGGCGCCACAGAGCGAGTGATCAAAAAAGCTCCCAATTGCCATAGATATACGGTACGAACTCATTGACATGATTTGGTTACAATCCATTCGTTTCTTTAATCAGTATTGATACCTAGGACAACGATACACGTCTGGAAATACAAAGTAAAATAAAAAGATATGAATGCAAAAAAACGGCAAGCTTAGTAAAGGCCATTAGCTAGCGAAGGCATAAGTCAATTTGTGACTATCATAAGTATATCTTGTTAAAAAATGTCAACATTAAACAAGCACATGATTAAAAGATGTAATGTTCCTATGGCAATTTCGAATGTATCATCAGCTTGATACTGAACATAGACTTTAACAAATTATGGGACAAAATTATCATACGACATAACTATGATTTTGCGAATCAATTACATCGATGACTTACAATGGTCACATATTAATTCACATTGGCACGGACTGGTTTCAAAATACACTTCAACTGTGACAATTTTTAGACGTATGAAATAGATATTCAACAGATTGATTCACGCATAATTATAATATATTGCATGCACACACAAGTCAAAAAAATTTAAGAACGCACTGTTGTCAAGTGCATATATGTCGTTTACTTCTCACAATAGCTCAGTAATAATTAAATTATAATTTATTCCCAGCGACTGTCGATCAATTTCATTGTGCAACACAAATCATATCTCAGGATATATATTTACAAAGCATTCGGACCTCTGACATATGTGTCAGCATGAAATTAAACGGACTTTACCTTAGATTTATAACCAGAATGACCCGTGCAGTGTCGATTTGTCAGAGACCATTTAATCTTACATTAGCAGGTTATTACGTAATCAGGGATGGGGAGCCATTTAGGATGTAATGCAGGTAGGTCGGGCGTCACTAAAGAAAGCAATATACCAACCTAAAATCGTCTCAACATGTTTTATGAGCCAAGTACAACGTGCGCTGCTTTCCGAATTGCTTTGACCCCAGACCGCAGAATGTGCGCGTATTAATAAGCATCTTTCAGTGGTTGAAATATCAATGACCGCATCATGTCGATGGGGGTTTTTTTGTTTTTCATTTTATAAAGTGCCTACTTGTACTCATAGGCTATCTCAGCATGTATTTTTTCATCTTCATCTATATTACATAATATTATAGCTAAGACAAACTATAAAATCTGATATTATTCTCACTCACTAATGCACATTTACATGATTGCATGAGAATCAGATGATATCGCCTGATAAATTTCCTACCTAGACTACTTTGAAACATCTGATGAGCTGTAGACCAATACTAGGCCCTACGTACATCCACGCGACTGAAGTATGAGTGAAAAATAGGCCAATTTTTTTGAATTCCTACCCTGGCTTACACAACCTAAACAACCGCGCTACATTCTCCTATCTCTCGCATAGAGCGGCATACCAAGGGAATGCAAGCCAGATAAGTGCACTTTGGATCGGAGTCAGACAAAGAAATTGAACCTCAAAATGAAGCACAGTCATATAAAATGATCACCCGACTGAAAACGAGTGTGACGCTTGGACTTCACATTGAATTTCAAAAAACAGATTCATCTGTGAGGAGTTTTTAAATAAAAAAATTATTGTTCCTTAGGATCTAGAAAAAGTATATTTCACTTTTTTCTGACAGATCTGTGAGACACATATAGACCTAAAAAGGAAACCATGTAGGTGCACGTTTACGGCTACAAATATACAATTTAATCGCACATTTTATGGGATAACACGCTGGTTTGTCAGTGCAACTCATAGTTCTCACCTTTTTTGTTTATCGTTGCATGGCATCTGTTTGTTTCCATTATCCGCACTTATAACTTGATTAGAATCGGAAGGAAATTGAGTACACATCAGTATTCGATTTCACACTATCTTCAATCATAATTTTCGTTATTAATTCGAAGAAGTTTCACGAAATCAGATAGTTTTCCAATGCATAGATATCATCAAGACAAATATTGCTGGCATCCAGGTGATGCTTCACGATTCACTGCGCTACTGTTCGATGAGGGATACGCACATCGAAACGCGCGCGTACAATGAATGAGCGCAGACTACCAGGTCACGCCATTGTTAAAGAAATGTAGCGACAGCAAAGTAGTAAGGTAATGCAGCGCCATAGACGGGACGGGGGCGCGCGCCAACTATGCGTGAGTTCACTGTATAAAGGCAATGATCTAAAAAGTGTGAGGCAAGCTTGGACGTCACTCGATCGCATTAACAGAAGTAGTCCCCTCGAAAGGACATGAAAAGGAGAAGCAAACGCTCATAATGATAGTACTTTAGCATTAAAACATAGTATGGGAAAGATGGGATGCTGTTTGTGCTTTGTCTGTGGACTTCAAGTATCTAGTCGACTTCAATGTGAATGATGTAGACACTATATGATAGACCGACAGCATCTTCTTCTGTCTACGTGACGCTAGATACAAGTTACACTTGTGAAACATCCCATAATGGGATGTACGAACGCTAGCAGGAGACAAAACAGCTTCCAGCTGATGTGGTGCTGTACCATAATGATACCTATTGTTTTTAATTTGTCTGACTCGACAAGGTCAGTCACAATCTAATCACCTCACTCCAGAATTCGTAAAAAAATGATTGCATACACTAATTAAATGGGTTTTGGGGCCTAATCGGAATCTATCAAATTTATAATGCAGCATCGTAAGCCAATTAATTTTATATGCCATTATTTGATGGCATGCCAATCAATAAATTGCAATTTCTTAAAAATGGCGACCCTTTAGAAATTTCATTAATGGCAATTTAATTGTCATATCTGACGTATAGTGTCTTGGAGATTCGGTTCCGTTTTGACACTCAAAGCTGGACTGTCCGTGATGAAAAAGCTTGTGATTATGAATAATCATAATGACGTAAACAACATGGAACATTGTCATCAGGGTGTAGGCCTCAACAGATTAAGTTCAGAAATCACTGCTCTGTTTAGATAAGCTATATAAGTATTGCACGAAATATTTTTGTTATTTGATAGACAAATTAATTTATAAATATTATAATAAAATGTTTCATGATTTGAACATTTAATAAGTGATTATGAATATATTTAAGGGTCCAAATACTAATCAAATATGTATCAAAGATTATTAATAAAATATCTAAACTATGAAAAGTATTTGATTGTTTTTTAACAAAAACAATTACCTAATATTTATAAAATCTATCACCATCCAATCATATAGTTAGATGAAATTATCTATGGTTTTTTTCATAACCGGGGAGACATTTCAATAGTTCTCACTTTGTAGAGGGGGTAGATCGTCGTAAAAGCGATGAATCCTCAGCCTCCAATCAGTCTTGAGGATACCTAGTAAGTGCACTGTATTTACGGGGCGACTATTTTTATGGCTTTGGAACAATGAGAAAATGTCGTTGTTTCCCTCCTTAGGTTTTGCACCTGTCCATCACTTTAGGGAGATTAGTAAGAAGATGCTTGAACTTGATGTTCGCCTCAGGGCTGTTATTTCAGATGTCAGAGGTCTGGGACCAGAATCCAGAGTCAACAGGTCTCTCGAGCAGAAGAACACGTGCTTGCATTCAAGTCATCCAGCATCAGAAGTCGTATGCAATGAAGTCAGAGTGGAACGTCGGAAGTAGGCCTAGTTGTGATTCATATAACTATACTGTAAACTAATACTCTTCTAAACTACTGAGGGAGAAGTCAAATTTCATCACACACGGTAAAGTACGAGGGGGAAACTTGCCCTCTGGTGGGTAGACACACAAAGGGGGAGAGGGTTAATAAGGTTTTTTAGTAGTTGGAGACTGATATTACAAATAAACATTCAGTTAACCTTTATAAGCGAATTGACTTTCAAAGATCTAAGTTTCCATGAGACGTCAGAGTCCGATTGATGGACGCCATATTGGGTATTCTATTCAATCACTGCACAATTAGTAATTTCCACTGCTATACAAATGTATCGCATGGTGAATCATTGTGCAAAATTGTTGTGACTTCTACATGCAGGTAGGGACGGCGGAAGACAATGAAAAGGGAGCAGATTTGGCACACAAGTTAGCAGGGGTACATTTTAAGCACTGAGATATTTCGTAACCATTGTGGGGCCTTTAACTATGGACTAATATTTTCGAAATGCTGGGTGTTGGTGACAATGCGAAAATAAGAATTTAGTTGTGCGGAACATACCATGTAACCTCATATGCAATACACAAGCGGACGTGTCTGTTGAATATTAAGTCCACATGCACGAGTAGGTTAAGAATAAGATTTGAATTATTCCAGGAATTTCATCCAACTTTTATTTTAATTTCATTAATCAAATTAATCTGATAATATTATCACGTATATTCAAGTGCGTAAAGGTGCAGCCATTTAAATGTTCCTGCACGATTAAATCACATAACAACTTTTTCTGAAAAATTTACTTGAAATTTCAATAATTGAAACAGCACATTTACAGATCTATTGGAGAACATCTGTGAAAGCTCCGAATTGGATGTGCAGTATTGTATAGTAAGAAATCAATGCGTAATTCTAGAGTGCAACATAGGTCTACTGTGTGAATAAATAGCAAGTGCTAACCCATGGATCCTTACGAATTTAAATGACTCTCATATTCTGCAAAAAATAGAAAAGCGACTTCCACTCCAAATTTACAAATAATTGGATACCAGCTCATATCAAAGCCAATTTTCTTACTAACAGATATGTTGCTGATAGATGTATTGATAAGACAGACATAATTCAAAATGAAGAAATACTTACCAATAGATTAAAAAATCAGGATTCTCTTCAGTCGAAATAAAAGCCAAACGAAGAAAAGAAAACTATAAAATAAATAACTGATACAAGTAATACTGCTATGATGAACCTTGATTTTGTCAGCGATAGCTCCACAAGAAAAATTATAATACTAATCACGAAATATGATCATGAAACATCTTTCACATGTATCGATACAAATATTATCAATATGCGATAGATTGTTGCCTTCATTTTTCCACATTATTCCGTAGCAAAATTACTCACAATATTTACTTTTATCGGACATAAACGTGTCATTGGAATCTATGCATTTATATCTCCATTAGAGGACACTATTATTTGTTGAATCTATTACTCGTTTGGGACTTACAGTATAAGGTATATCAGATTATTACATAGTTGTAGAATCGTATTTCAGAATCCCTTCTATTTTTGATCAAATTTGCTCCCAGAGAAAATCTTGGTAGAGAGGGATTCTATCGCGGATATCTATGGTACAAATAATCTGGCATACTTTGTAATGGATAGAGCATAGACTTCTAAATTTCTCTGTCCAGAGAAATTTAGAGGTAATGGATAGAGGATGTCTATGCGGTTCTCTGACATAGCTCGTGAAATTATTTGATATATCCCGGAGAATCGCATAGTCATCCTCTATCCTATGCTCTATCCATTACATACAAATCCCGGCAGAAGATGAATAGATCATTGATGTGGATTTTATGCTTACATTAAATGCAGAGCAAGCCTTTGAAGAATTTCACAATCATCAATCATTTTCTTCACATTTCAGGTGTAGTAAACCCGATCTGGACGTCATTGAAGCAAAACCATGCTCCTCCACTGGTTATAGTGCTCGCATTGAAAGGGAACCTCCTACAAAACGCTATTGTAAAAGGCCTCTTCGGGGCCAAATTTATAGAATTGAATGGTCTTCTTCTTGCCTGCATCTCCGATTCATTTCTAGATCATCCAACCCTGGAAGAGGATTTTTTGGATACTACTCATTTTATATAAGCAGTAAGTTAAATTCTTGTAAATTGAAACTGTAGAATTAATTTATTTTCTCTCTTTCAGATACTCCCATCAGTCACAAAACGACCAGCGCCGCATCATTGGAAGTTCATTATCTTGTTCTGTTTTTAACACTTAGTACTTATGAGTTATTGAATCTTCTTCAGACTACCTCTTAGGTAATACTTAGCTCTATGAAATAATTAGATTCCTGAGGTGGAAAATCCTTCTACAGATGAATCTTTCTCATTGCGATGCAAGGGCATTATTGCTTCATATTCAATTTTCCATCATTAACACGTTCACTGACGTTGACAGCGTAGCAGGCATTCAGTGTTTGTTGTCTAAGCCGAATCATCTGATCAATCTCAAATCAGATAGAAGCAAAATCCTGAGGAGCTGTATTTGGAGAAATTCCCTCAATATTTTCATCTACCGTATCAAACACTTATCAAACGGCATAGCCTACATCACGAATCTAGCTGTCTGTTGCGTGAATATTTTAAGAAAATAAACGAATTAACAAGAAAACTTTAAGAAGTAGTGGTTTAGCAATATGCCTTCAACAAGAGTTATGCTGTCATCTAAGTGCGAGCATATAATAGGGATATAAGATTGCTTTATTTAATTCTGCATTATTGAATTTTACTGTTTTATCGAGGCAGATCAATCTGACATTAATTATGAAATAAAATTAATCTGAAATGAAAATGCATGCAAAAATCTATGCAACGACTGTAGAATGATTTTATCTACCAAGAAATTATTTTTTTGTTAGAAGTCGATGTAATGAAGTAATGTAACGGCTTATATTTTTCCTCCGCAGTGAACGTGTTAATTCTGCTGTCACTATTTCTTTGCCTAATAATATTTCACAGTCATAATCAGCTCACTTATCAATGTAAACAGTAACTAACAAAATCTTCCATAGAAGATAGATCTCAACGTAAGTGGATATGACTGAAATATTCGCATGTACATGCATAATCAAAGCAGGGAGAACAGAAAAAGTAGTTGCACACTATTTTGGAGGACACCCATTCACAATCTAACTGATAGGGATTGAGAAAAATGACTGTATTACCCTCGGTTTCACTTCAATCATGCGTTCATTCTGCAGATAAAATGTAGAAGAATTCGTATCCACAACCACGCGAAGTTGAAAGCTGAATTCAGTAAAATTACTTGCCAAGAAGGGACAGCTTATGTTAAAGACTATCAAGTAAGCAAGTCAAAAACTGTTATTGAAATAAATTTTCCCATTTAAATAGCACTTGTATGCGGTTGTGTGAAAAGATGGAATGAAACTGCTTTCGTTACCATCAGTAAATGTATCAGTCTGCGTTATAAGCAAATTATGAGTAGGAAAAGTTCTAACTGATATCCGATAGAAGGCTTCAGACGTGCTTCAGTCAGTAAAATTCATCAGAAATCTATTGGTGTTTCTCTTACATATTTCTTATCAAAATCTGCTGATTTCGTATTAGAATATGTTGCCGTCAAAACAAGTTGTTGTTAATTCTAATTCAAGTTGTTTTGATTGCAACACCAGAAGGTATGTACATGGTTCTCCCTTTGTAAGAGGAGATAGTTTGAATAGGTTTGTGCAAATTTTAACAATATATAGACAACTATGTATCAACCAGATTCACTCACGAATCTCACACAAATTGATCCAAATTATAAATAGGACATTCAAATCGTTATGTGAGACATGCTTTGAACATATTTTGAGAAATTGAAATTATCACTTTCAATCCATTCTGATAGATAGATTTTGGGTGCGGTTTGTTGATGCAAGGTAGATAACAGAGTTCTATTTGTGGAGTAGCGTAGAATCGAATCTTTACATGCATGAATCATGCAAAATAGTACTTTGACCATGTAGTCTATGAATCATTTCTTAACTAGCTCTACATCGATCTTTTTGGAAAGGATTACATATTTTTAAACGAGAGATTCAAGAATAATTGTCGAATGTAGAGACTGGCCTGTGATTGACACACACTTAGACATTCGCATTTCAGTCGATAGAGCTGAATGATCTTCTATTTCCTATGTCGAGCTTTCCTCTCTTAAATGTTTCATTTAACTGCTTTGTCTGAGGCCAAAACATTGGTAACACGTGTCAAACGAGTTCCCTTTCAAATCTTCATTTTTTGTAAAATCTGTCACAGAGAATTTCTGAA
Organism: Prostheceraeus crozeri; assembly: GCA_907163375.1. Classification (NCBI taxonomy): domain Eukaryota; kingdom Metazoa; phylum Platyhelminthes; order Polycladida; family Euryleptidae; genus Prostheceraeus; species Prostheceraeus crozeri. The sequence goes on from CAJQUW010009205.1 coordinate 12,970, forward strand.
AGTTTTTACCTAAATTTATATTGTGAGAATGTAATGAAATACTCCTGTTGTTTCTATTTTTCTATTTGGAAATCGAAGTTTTGTACCAGATTGAAATGAATATTTTTGATGTTACTCAGCGTTTTCAATCCGTGACAGAACGCAGCAGTTTGGAATTATAGCACTTTACTTCCTCCGTAGTGAAGTTATTCGGGATTGATCAGAAAATTAATATGTTTAAGCGCTTCAGATTCCTGGAAGTCATACTGCTTGAAGTGCAAACGACAGAACAGTTAGTAACTTGTTACAGCTACATGTACATCCACACTAGCGGCACCGCACTGCTCGAGATCACGAGACGTCGCAGAAAGCCAGTTCGGATTTCTTCATCGCCACTCACGTGAGAAGTTAGTAATCAATAAGTATACACTGTAAATCGCTCAATACTAATCACATATGAAGGATGCACACCAAAATATTTTTTTGGTATATTTCCGCATTCTCTTGGTATATATTTGTATGCTTTTCGTATGTTATTTCAAATGTGGTATGCTT
>CAJQUW010009206.1:0-103808 GCA_907163375.1 Prostheceraeus crozeri
TGTTTTAAATATTAAATTTTAGCGCAGAATGTAATTGAGCAACACACAACAATTATGAAAAGCGAGTTTAAACTATCTGTCTGTGAAAATGACAGAAAATTACCAAAATTATATTGGATTCCAAAATTTCACAAAACTCCATGCAAATTTAGATTCATAGCAGGAGCACGACAATGCACGTCAAAAAAGCTTTCCATCAAAGTACTTCTCTTTCTCTGTGGTGCAACTGACTTTTCCGGAGAGCATGATCCCATTACAGATGGCCCCTCATGTTTTCGCGTCGCAGGTAGTCAGATATTGTAGAATTTGCTCGAAGTTACAAGACGCTTTACACAAAACTAACAAGACACTAAATATCATAAAATCTAGAGGTTATTCTCAGCATGACTTGATGAGTTACACAGAAAAGGCTCTCACAAAGCCATAATGAATCGCTTCACAAATATGGTCTTTTCTCGGCTCGACAATTCACTTCACTCTGTGAATTTCAATGAGGCACGCGACCAACAAACGACTCACATTTTTATGACAGGAAAAATCCAATATTCTCTCCTTCGATTTATTGACCGGTTTTTTTAATATAAAATGATGTTTTACAAACAGCCGGCGCTTCGTGCCGCAGACACTTCTGAAGGGCTTAGAAGTGTCATAATGAACAACCTCCTGTACATGACCATCAACTGGACTCACATTTTCCTTAATGCCTTGTTGCATAGGTGAATAAACGATAACAATGACTTTTAGCCATCATATGGGGGCGGTGAAGAGTGAAAACAGAGCGCTTAGCGTGGCTTACGGGAGATGAGAGAACTCCCATTGCTAAGTCTTGATGTATGAGGCGAAGTTTTTGTAAAGGCGGATTACATATATATCACTCAGCGATTACATCTTTATGGGATTCGAGGATGAACAGGATCTGCTTACTTGTGGGAATCGAAAAGGCAAAGATTGATGTACAGGATTTGTTTACATGTGCGGATCGCAAAAAGCATACTGTATTTATTGATGAGATGAATTTAATGACAGGATCAGTTTACATGTGGGAAACGCAACAATTGAATGATGTCTAATTTATCTTTGTGACATATCTTTCAAGACATATCATTACCTATTCAGTATTTTGTCAGCCACCATGTGTGGGACCCCGCTCGTCTGGGTTTGAGTGTTCAGGTTAGGGGTCAAAACACAACTAGACGAGTACCTGCTGATAGTAATGGATAAAAGACCGTTCCAGGACACCTAAAATTCAAAAAAAATAGTATCTTTAAAAACGACATAAATTCATGAATTTAGACCCTTTTTCAGGTTTTTAAGACCTAAATACATGAATTTAAACCGTTCCAGGACACCATAAAATCAAAAAAATTAGTATCTTTAAAAACGACATAAATTCATGAATTTAGACCCTTTTTTCAGGTTTTTAAGACCTAAACTCATGAATTTTGTCCATTCAAAAAGTACCATTTTTTCAAAAAATGGTATTTTTAAAAACGACATAAATTCATGAATTTGAACCCTTTTTTCAGGTTATGAAGACCTAAATTCATAAATCGGCTAAAGCCAGAGGAGCTTCGCTCCGATTTGGGCGTTTTTAAAAATACCCAATTTTTCAAATTTTTCAAAATCTCAAAATTTGAGAATTACAATCGGGCGAAGCCCTAGAACCTTCGGTTCGATTTTCACCCGCCCCCAAAATCATGACCGTTCCAGGACACCGAAAAAATCATAAAAGTTAAGAATCTCAAAATTTGAGAATTACAATCGGGCGAAGCCCTAGAACCTTCGGTTCGATTTTCACCCCCGCCAAAATCATGACCGTTCTAGGACACCGAAAATTAGTATTTTTAAAAACGTCTTTTAAATCCATTTTTCAGGTTTTTAAAATATATCATGTGACTAAAAATATTTCTTTAAAAATGGAAGAAACAAAAGTGGAAGGAACTTCAGAAATGGAAGGAACCTCAAGAATATATCCTTCGTTATCATATGAACGTAGTTCTACTTTAATGGACATTGAAAAGATTAACATTGAAAAAATGAATAAAGAAAAACACAAAGATAGAGTTAGGTATATGAAAGATAAGGAATCACAATTATTATTAAGATTAGAGCATTATAAAAAATTAAGAAAGAGATGGACTAAAGTTAAGAATGTAACACAAGGAATTGGCATATTCTTTACAATAAGTTTGGGTGCTTTAACAATTGTTATATCTTCAGGTGTTTTAGTAATTCCAGTAGTTGCTACAGCTTTAACAGGTACGGGTGTTTTTGCAACTTCACTTGTTACAATGTTAGATAAATCTTTAATAACTAAGAAACGAAAATCATTAAAAACTAAGCATTTACATATTAAAGAAGTCTATGATAAACTACATTACTACTTTCAAAGAGTATGTGATGATAATGTTATTACGTTAGATGAGATTGAAAAATTTGATCAAATAGCTAATGAAGTAAATCAAATATCATTTCAATTACAGTCAGAAAAAGTTGATGATAAGAATAAACAGGATGGCAAAATTTCGAGTGATGGTAAAATTTCTAATGAAGAAAATGACAAAATTTTTTTAGAAGAGCTAAAAACTTTAAGCGAAAATTTAAGCAAAACTTTATTAAACAAAACTTTATTAAACAAAACTTAAAACGAGAAAACTTTAACCGAGAAAACTTTAAACGAAAAGATGTCAAACAACAAAGCAATAAAAAAATAATTTGTTCAGTAAAATGTTTTTGCTGTATTCCAATGTTACCACAAAATTCAAATATTATATTTTAAAAATGAATAAAATTAGAGCTGATAATTATAAAAGAATAAAACAATTAGAAGAGTTATTAAAACAAAGAAATATTATGAAAGAAAATCATCTTCAACATAGAATGATAAAAACTGGTATTCAATCTGATATGTTTGAAAAAATGCAGCAAACCGAACAAGTAAAAACTGATTTTGAGAAAACTATGAAACCATTTAAAACTCTTGAAAAAGAAAGTACAAATAATGATAAACAAATTGATATAACAGATCCAGAGCACAAAACTGTATTAGATGACTATGGATTACTAGAATCAAACATTAATAAGAAATTACCAAAATCTATCCAATTTGAACATTCTATTTCATTTATAGATGGAAAAACAATACCTAGATTTTATCTCGGACAAAAAGAAATATTTCCACAACCTTTTCGAGGTATAATTTTTTCACCAGATAAATCTCCTTTTAATTTAGATAGAAATTTTGTTAATCTTTTAAGAGGAGCAGATTTAAATAATTATGCTGTAGAAGATCTCATAAAATATAAAGCTATGTTAGATAGAGTTGGTGCAGTAAAATCTCTTAGACGTTATAAACAATTAGAAAATTTATTATCAACGGGAGTTAAAGTAGGGAAAGGTTTATCTGAAAAACAGAAAACTGAAACAACTGTATTTTTACCAGATGATCCACAAGAATTACTAAATAGATTAAATATTTTAATATCTGCAATAAAAGAAGGACATAATTCTAGTTTCAATGAAATTCATGCTATATTGAAAAGACTGTTAGAAAAGAAGATTCTAAATGAAGAGGATTATAAAAGTATAACGGACATCTCTGATGTCCTCCAGGGCTTCGCCCGAACCGGACATCTCTGATGTCCTCCAGGGCTTCGCCCGTAGCTGAAATATGTTGTTGTTTTACTTTTTTCATAAAAAAATATTTATTTAATTTTTTAAGTTTAAAAATGTGTTCAGCAGATTTAGACAAAATTAATAATCATTTAGAAAATTTGATAGAGATTTTGGGTTCATCAAAATTTAGTACGACGTTAAAAATTATAACAACTACTTCATCACACACTTGTAATTTAGAACCCATTCTACATTTGGAACAAAATAAAAATTATCAAATTGCATTGACTAGTTTCTCTACATTTAACACTATTCAAAACGTTATCAAAGATGTGAATGATCAATTTAGATATTCTACTGATAAAGGTGAAACATGGAAAATATTAACTTTTCTTCCTGGTTCTTACGAAGTTGAATCAATATCAAATGAAATTAAGAGGCATTTAGGTATACCATTTAAAGATAAGAAACAATTACATTTTGCAGTTGAACCGGCAGTTAATAAATTTTCTCTTACTTTAGACGAAAATCGTCAAGTTGATTTTAATCATGATAGATCATTGTCAAAGCTATTAGGATTTAATAAACAAACCTATAGACAAGGTTATCATTTAGGTGAGAAGATTCCAAAAATAACTGAAATAAATTCAATTGTTGTACATTGTGACATTATTGAAGGAGGATATATAAATGGTAAATTATCAAATTTAATATTCAGTTTTCCAGCTTTTACTGTACCCATTGGTTATAGATTAAATGTAATTCCACAAACATTAATATATTTTCCTATTACAAGAAAAACTATTAACAACATTAACATGAGAATCACTGATGAAAAAGGACAAGAAATAAATTTTGGAGGTGAAGAGATTATGATAGATCTTTTGGTTCGGGAGGTATAAACCCCCGTTCGGGAGGTATAAACTCCTACGCGAAGCTAGAGAAGTTTAATTTTCTTCTTCTTTAGAAACAAAAAATAAAAAAAAATTAAAATAAATTTTTTTATTAAAAAATGAGTGAAGTACTACCATTAAATAAAAAAAAACTTAAATTTAATCATCATCCAAATTTATCTAATAAAGTTTTGTCAGTTATTTGTGGAAGATCAGGATGTGGAAAAACATATCTATTATTTAAAATTTTAACGACTCCAAATTTTTTGGATTATAACAATCTTATAATTTATACAACAACAGCAGAACAACCCGTCTATCAATTTTTAAAATATGGATTTGAAAATAATCTTAAAAAAACTGCAATTGCTTCATTATTCAAAGAATATGAAAAATCTGAAGATGAAGAAGAAATAAGTTCGTGGTGTGAAGAAGCAACAAAAAATAATCAGTTAGTAGAATCTAATAAAAATAAGCATATAAAAATACAATTAATAGATGATAGTGGTAATATGCAAGATTCTAGTAAACTAGATAAAACAATGAAACATTGTGTAATTTTTGATGATTGTGTTAATGATAGAAATCAGTCAGTTCAGAGAAATTATTTCACAAGAGGTAGACATAATAACTGTAGTGTATTTTATTTAACACAAAGTATGTATTCATTAGACGGAAGTGTTATTAGAAAGAATGCAAATATATTTATACTATTTGAAATAAATGCAAGAAACTTAAGTGATTTGTTAAGAGATTTATGCGTAAGAAATAAAGATGAATTTAAACAATCGTGTAATAATGCTTGGTCAAAAGATTATGGCTTCATTACAATTAATATTGATAAAAAAATTCATGAAAGAGTTATCGAAAATATTTTCGCGGAGTGATAAAAATATACAAATATAGGTTTACAATATTTTTTTTTATTTTATATATATATCAAATTTGTCTATCTTAGAAATTAGAAAATTAAAAAGGTTCAGTAGTTATTCCATCAGGTAAAATTTTTCTTTTATCATCAAATGGATCTAATGCTAATTTATGTTCTTCTTTTAAATACATGTTATGTTTTTTTGAATTAAGTCTATAATTACATGCTGTTTTTATTTCATTATTAAATAATGCATTTTTATAATCTTGAAATCTTATTTGATTAGCCACTGATGCCTTTGAAATTCCTTTTAATGTTTTATGTGTTTTAATATTATTAGTTGTATCATAACAATAACATTTAGATTTTAAAAATATAGCTTCTGTTATGAAATCTTCATTTCCTTCTAATTCATCTTTTACTTTACATAAATCAGAAGGATGAATGATATCTTTTATTTTATTAATTTCTTCATCAAGTGTAGAATTATACGGTATTGTTAATTCTAAGAAAATAGAATCGGTATCTGTAAAGTGTAATTTATAGTTTTTGCCATAAGCAGGTGCTAAATAATCATATATAAAACTATACATAAATAGTTTAGCTAATTCTAATATAGTGAAACCAATGAAATTAAACTTATCATGTTTTACAATGCTTCTTCTTAGATGAACAGCACAAAGTTCATCACTGAATCTAGTAGTTCTTTTATATGTAGGTTTCCTTGTTAAATTTTGAAATCTATCTCTATCATAAACTATTTCAATATTTTGTCTATTACGCACATTTTCTAAAGTCTTACCATAAAATGCATTATTCATTAATTTGAAGAAAACGTTTCCAAAATCATCTTTATTTCTTTTAGCTATTTTACGTTTTTCAATATTGAACTCTATATAATTTTTTAACCATTTAGATTTTCTATACTCTAGTTTTCGATGTATTTTGGTGAGAATCATGCCATGATCTAAATACCAATCTAGCATTCTTCCTTCAACAACATACTTTCCTTTATTACCTTGTGTTAACATAAGTTTTTTTGTTGGTCTGTATTTTTTCGGTATTATAGATTTTTGATAATCTGAAAAATCTTCTATATTAGGAATTTTGTTTTCTGGACAGAAAGGATAATATTTTGTTGCGTCTTTTATATAATCAGGATATACTAAATCAACTTCATATACATAACCAAAATTATTTTAACCATCATATGTTCTTTGATAATCTAGATTATTACACCATGTCATTTCACCTGTTGGTAATTCTTGTATCATGCAAGAAGAATATAAGCTATTAAAATCATAATATAACAAATAGTTTTCTCTCATGAATTCATCAATTGCTTTTTCACGTTCTACTCCTTCTTGTTTCGTTCGAAAAATTTCTAATATTTTTTCTTTTTCTTCTGGAGATAAAGGTTTCATTATTCCATATGTATGTGGATTTACTTTCTTATTATAACATTTAACATATCTATTACCTAAAACTGATGAAACTCCACCTCTAATTCTAGATTCAAAAAATAATAATTTATCATATGTATTTTCTTTATAATGTTTAAGTTTAACGGACTTTGTCCTAGAGCCATCGGCTTGAACACCAGTATGTTTTAATCCTGCTAACCATGTTAAACCTGGTGTAGAATAACAATAACATGGATCTATTCCGTAATATTCTAAACACATGTCACGAAAGTTTTCGAAAAGATCAGCTAGTATTAATACATCTATCTGAAGATATTTCATTGTATAATCATACATTGTTTTACAATTTAACTCTCTCCAATTCTTTTCAGCTTCTGCATAGTCTTCGTCAGATAATTTTGATTGTTTTAATGTTGATTTAAATTTATTTATTGGAGGAAGTTGTTCTTCTTCCATAATTTTATTCACAGAATTAAAATCAGTCTTCGACTGTGAACCACAGGTTTTATCTCCAGTTATATCAGTCTCCGACTGTGAGCCACAGGCTATATACTCATACGGAAATATTCCTTTTAAAGGTTTTAAATTATATTTATTTAATATTTTACATTGTTCAGATTTCAAAGTTTTTCCCATAACATCTAATGAATAAGGAGTAAAAAATCTAAATGCATCTAAAATTCTAATACAACCTAATTGCATTGAAAAATATTCTTCTTCTTGTTTACATAGTACATTTATTTTTTGTTGTTGTAATTTTTCAGATGAAAAAAAATCTTTCATTACTAGATGGAAATCATATTTAGAACCATTATAGAAATATAAAGGAACAAAGTTATATTTAAATTTATTAGCATTAAGATTACAAGAATTATGTGCTGTACCTCTATATAATCCATTTAGATGATCATGATCTTTTACCTTGACGGCAGAGCCGTCGCTTCGCCTATCAAGATATCTACCTTTGCCATTTTTATAATTTTTTGTAAATTCTCTTCCGCAGTAATAACATTTTGTTTCATTAATAAAATTTAATTTTTCTTTTTCTGTTAATGGCATCATCGGTATATTTGTTTCAAGCAATTGTGAAAAACGTCCTTGTAATTCTTCTACTTTCTTTGTAAACATTTCTGAACTATCTTCACCATAGTATTGAAAATATTCTGATTTAAATAATTCAGGATAATTTGAATGAATGTACATTCCCCAACATAATGGTTTTTGTTCAAATAAATATTTTTCTTTACTTTGTTCAGATGCACTTTTTCCAGGTGCACTTTTTTCAGAATTAAAAACCGAAGGTTCTAGGGCTTAGCCCGTACCATTTTCAGAATTATAATTTTCAGAATCGGGTGAAGCCCTGGAACTTTCCGTTTGATTTTGTGTCATATTAACATTATATGCTTCAAAATCACAATAAATAGTAAAGGGTACTTTATTTTTAAAATACCATCTATTATATTCTAAATAATCATCTTTAGGAAAAGTATTTTGAACTGCTTCGTTTTGTTGACAATTCTCCAAATGTCTATTCATTTCTTCTAAAGTTCTAAAACTTGTCATACATTGAAGACAAGGAAAATTTGTATTATCTGAAGTTTTTGTAAATATAGAAACATCTTTACACAATATAAAATGACCCTGATAATATAATATATTCGCTTGTGCTGGTTGTTTTGACTGTTCTAATTTTACAAATTTATCTTGATATATTTCATGTGTTTCATTAATTTCTTTTGCAAGATTAAATGTATTTTGATGATAATTTTGATTTAATATTTGTAGCTGATAAATATATTCTTTATCATATTGTTCTTTATATTGTTGTAGACATTTTTTTAAACATTCATTTAATCGGAGCGAAGCTCCTCTGGCTTTAGCCGATTCTTTATTTTCTTCATTATTTAATTCTTTATTATTTTCTTCATTTAATTTTTGAATTGTTTCTATCTTATTTTGATATTTATGGTGATATTCTTGTAGTAGCATTTTTGTTTGTTGTTGATAATCTGTTTTACATTTTTGTAAACTTTTATTTAAATTTTCTAATTTTTGTTGATATTCTGAAGATAAAGATGAATATTTGTAATTATAATCATCAGTACGTCCTTTATAATTATTATGATTAATCATTATTGGTGATAGTGTTTTAACAAGTTCAAATTTTTCAGTACATATTATTTTTCCTTGGTAAAAAATATTATGATGCATGTAATTTCCTCTATCATTATATACTATTTCTGATTGACATAAATTTTTATTATTCAAATAAAATTTTTTTGAATCTGAGTAAAGTGGAGTAATTTTACCAATAGAAACATAATTCACATTTAATTCAAAAACATTTACTTCTATTAAATTTTTATTCTTTTTATGAAACTTTATTAACCTATTATAATCATATGGAAATTCATCTAAGCCATCAGAGAGATCAAATTCATTTATGTATTCTTCTTGATTGTAATGACTTAGTCTTTCTTTATGATATTCTGCAGGATGTAAATGTGCTATAATACTCCACAGAAAACAATAATCATCTTCATTTTTTATGTTGATTATTTGTGGTGAACTGAAAGGCAAAGGAACATAACTACCACCAGTATTATTTTTATATTTATCAATTACTATTTTCTTAGATAGTATTTTAACAAATCTCCAACCAGATTCACGTAACTGGGCTTCAATTATTTTCTAATTTAAGTATCATCGATTCAAATATGGGTTGTATATCATTTACATTATGAATTTCTTGTGAATTTGTAAAATGTCCTTGTATTATTTCTTCAGGAATTCCATCAGGTCCATTTTTTGTATAAAGTACTTCTACATTCATATAACATTTGAAAGATTTCTTAAATATATTATAAAAGTTTGTTAATACATTATAAAAAGTTTTATCGGTTTCATTATATTCAACGGGCGAAGCCCTGGAACCTTCGGTGCGAAAAGACTGATTAAATAAATATTTTATATTTGCTAAGGCTTCATCAAATTCATCTATTTCGTTAAATTCATCAGTATCGCTAAATAAATATCTTCCATCTGGTACGGGCGAAGCCCTGGAAGACATCTCCGATGTCACATGTATGGTCTCATCTTCACTATTAAAAACTTTTTTATATTCCGAATGTGAATAATCATCAAACATTTTTTTAACTTTTATATCAGTAGGCAATGTTTCTAGATAGTTTTTATAACTATTTAATTTTAATATATTTCCTTCATCAACTCGTTCTACATTTTGTAAATGCAATTTACTATTTAAATGAGATTGATAACTTCTTTTTGTTTGCAACTTTTTTTTACATAAGACACAATAAAACTTGGTATTTTCCATTTTTTTTATTTTTTTAGAGAAAATTTAAGAAAAAAATTTGTGTTTTAATTTTAGATATAAACATTCTAATATCAAGGACTTGAGTGTTATTTTATATTATTATATATTTCACGTTCTTTAGTTATTTTTTTCTTTATCACATTAAGTTTTATCATATTAAGTTTTATCATATTAAGTTTTATCTTATTAAGTTTCATCATATAATGTTTTATCAAAAGATAATTTAAATTTTTTTTCACTAACTATTGATTCATCATCATCATCATAAATTGTTTCTTCATCATCATCATAAATTGTTTCTTCATCATCATCATAAATTGTTTCTTCATCATCATAAATTACACTTTTTGGTATAGGATGCCCTTCCATGATAGGATACCATTCTCTTATTGGAATATCTAATTCTAATTTACATCTTTTATCTGTTAATAATATAATAGAGAAAAATATTGGTCTTTGATCTCTTTTGGAAAATTTAATAACACCACCATAATCTGAATCACTTTTAGTTTTTGTTAAAGATGATAAAATTTTAAATTGATTAGATGTAAATCCTAATTTAAATTTTGTAGACCCGACACATAGTTGTCTAACAGTATCTTCAACTATACCATCATTATTATTTTCAATTGTAAGAAAATGAAATTTAGATAAATTTTTATAATTACTAATATTTTTATAATCTTTTTTACCATTTACACCTTTTTCAGATGTTACAGAATCATCATTATTATCATAAGATTCTTTAAGATCGGGCAAAGCCCTAGAATCTTCGGTTCGTTTATTATGATTATGGACATTGTTAATAGTATAAGGTGTAGTCCACATATAAATTTTCTCTTGTTGAGCTAAACCATTTATATAAGATTTTAATAAATTAATATTTAAGTTGGAATATAATCCTATGTACGTATCATCATCATATCTTTGCGGCATTTCTAATGTTTCTTGTTTATAAATTGTGTCTCTATAATAAACTTGACATAATAATTCTTCATTATGTTTTTTACTCTCTATGTGTATGTTATATTGATTTTGATCGTCAACAAATAATCTAATTTTTTCTTTCGAAAAAGATTTTAATTTTTTAACTAATTCTTTAATATTGATATAATTAATAATTTTAGTTTCTATCCAATCAGTATTACTAATTGGTAACACTGCTCTAATAAATCCATAAACATTATTATGACCTATTATAACCATATTTTCTTTATTTAATTCAACATAAGCTACATCATTATATTTACTTACAATCTCCATAAATTTAATAAATGGATCCCCCGGAAATAAACAATAATTAGTTTCTATAGAAGGTAAACCTTTAGTCTGTTCTCTAAATATTTCGGCTTGTAATTGAAATAAAATATTAACATCTATACATGGATTATTATTATTATTATTATCAAAACATTTATTTTCAAATCCCGTTGATCTCGTCGAATAAGAAGAACAGGATGATGCGGGCGAATATAATTTTTTTAAATTTGGATTTTCCATTTTTTTATTTTTATTAGAAAAAATTTTATTTTTTATTTTTATTAGAAAAAATTTTATTTTTTATTTTTATTAGAAAAAATTTTATTTTTTTATTGTTAAAAAATGATGTTACCAAATGTTGGTGGAGGTGCATATATCCCGAATAATCGTGAATTAGAAATAGAGATAGAAAATTATATCATGAAAACTGGAGACGTTTTATCTGGTCCATTGCATCTTTCTATTCTTCCGCAACAAAATACAGAGTTAACAAATAAACAATATGTTGATACACAAATCAATGATTTAAAGGAAAAATATATAAACGATGTTTTGGTTCCACTGATGAATGAATTAAAGTTGCTAAAACTTAATGACAAATCATTAAACGAAAAATTATTAAAACTTGATAAAAAGGATAGAGAGCTAGAAGCAGATATAGCAAAACTTTTTAAAAAGATTTCTGAACAATCAAAAATTTTAATATTACTTTCTATAAAGTTAAAATCTGCAGTCATTAAAAATAAACATCAGATTAAAATGTTAGAAGAACAATTAGAAGATGAAATAGAAAAACTACCTGAAAGAATTAAAAAAAATTTAAAGCAGTTACAAACTACATTCCAAAAAAGTGTTGATGAATTAAGTTCTAAAATTACTCAACAAATGAAAAAGATGAATAGAATAATAAATGAAGTAAACTCACTTAATGAAAAAGTTGATAAAATGAAAAATCTTAAAATCAATTTAGAAAATGAATTAAAGAAAAATTTACAAGAAAACTCTAAAGAAAATAAAGAACAGTTAGATTCTCTTAAAAGACAATTAGATGTTCTTAAAATTAAGTTAAATGCTCTTAAAACGGCGTTGAAGATTAATCAGGAGAAAATGCAAGTTAATAGAAAAGAAATTAAAGTACATCACACGCTGCTTGACGCAATAGATAAAGTGCAACAGGCAATTAATAAAGTTATCTCGAAGTTGTTGTCCATTCACAAACGTAAATCTTAACACGTAGATATTTTTCCCAAAAGTCAAATTTAATCCTAAAAAATGCCTATAATTTATAAACACAATCTTAAACATTTTGCATCAAATAATAAAATTGCTCATGAACCATCTCAGAAACCTGTGTACCATTATGATAGTGTAGAAACTGTCAGAACACAAAAGTTCCTAGGCACCGCAGGTGCCGTTGAAAAAGAAGGGGCTGGCATCTTTTCTGGTATTGGAAGTATCGTTAACTTAATTAAAAATAATAAAGATTTGATTACATCTGCTGCAAAAGGAGCAGCTGCTATAGGTAGTACAGCTAGTGCAATATCAAATGCTGTTAAATCACAAAACGAATTAAAACAACTAGAAGCTATTCGCAAACTTAGGAATGATTCTGAAGAACTAAAAAATTTAAAAAAACTTTCAGATGAAACAAAAAACAAAATTGCTAACATAGCTGTGGAGGGTGAAACCTTGAGGAGCGGAGCTCCGTCTAATAGTAAACATAATGAAAATAAAAATAATGAAAAAACAGGCGTAGCCATAGAACCTACGGTTCGTTCAATTGAAGAAATAAGAGGAAATGGCGTGAGTAGCAACCTTCGGTTTAACCAGCAAAGCTGTAGCGGAGCTGGTCTAGCAAAATTCTAAAATATATTTTTTAGTAAAATTTTTTTTAGTAAAATTTTTTTAATAAAATATTTTAGTAAAATTTTTTCTATCTGTGAGAAAAACAAAAAGTCAAATTATTTTTTATAAAAATGTCTTCGCTTATCGAAAATAAATTTAGATTAGACGATCCTCCGTTCGTCAGTTATAATCAAAAAAGAATGACTATATAAGAATTGCTATGAATCCCGGATCTTCCAGTAGAGTAAATACTGGAGGAGATTTAATTTTTGAAGTTGATAATCAGCAGAGCTATTTATATTTACCTGATTCATTTTTACACTGTGAATATTCTTTATATAGTGATGCTAATTTTACAACACCATTACCAGATACCGATAATATTACACTAGAGAATAATTTTTTCCGAAGTTTATTTACACAAATGCGTTTAGATGTTGCAACTCAAAATATAGAAACAATAAGTGATTCTCCAGGTGTAATTGATACAATGCTTAGATTTGTAACAATTGGTGAAAATAATAAAAAGCATGAAATCGAAGGTTGGTTTCCTGATACTAATGATGGTATAATTGTTGATGATTTAACTCACGCTGGAACAGATGCAGCAGGAATTGCGAAAGATGTAGAAAATATTGCAAAACATTTAAATAAAACAAATAATGAAGCATATAAAGAAAGACGTGAATTTAACAAGAAAAGTAAGCAAACAGTAAATTGGTCATTGTCTCCATTATTCGGATATTTAGATTATGATAAAATATCATATCAGTTAAAATTTAAATTAATAATTCATCGTACAGCAAATAATGAATTAATCTTTTTTGGTAAAACTGGAAAAAAAGCATATTTAAAAATTGATAGACTTGAATGGTGGATTAAGCATATTACTCCTAGTTTAGAGGTTGAAACAGCTATTGCAAAAAGATTAAATACTAACAAACCAATTCCAGTTAATTTTCTAAAGCGTACTGCTAGTTCAGTAACTTTTTCAGAGCAAAGATTTAACTGGCATTTTACTAGAACTGCGAATACTCCAAGATATTTATTACTAACATTTCAAAGAAATAATTCTCCAAGTTTTGATAAGAACAATAATATTTTTCATATTAATACAATTCGAAGTTTACAAGTTTCATTAAATCAAACTCGATATCCAATTGATCCATTAAGATTCGATGATACCAATAATCAATTTATGGAAGGATATGATTCTTATAGAAATCTTTGTATAGAATTTGGAGTTGAACCACAATTAACTCCTGGAGATTGGAGACATTTATATCCAATTTTCTGTTTCGATTTAAGTGCACAATCTGAAGATATTATTAAAAATGGTTGTGATGTAACAATTAATATTGAAAAGAAAGATTCCACAACTTCATTGATGGCTTATGGTTTATTGCTAGAAGATGCAAAATATTCTATTGAAATTCTTAATGGAAAGATGGTTAGGATAGGTTAATTAAAATTTTTTTCATAACTAGAATAGATTAAAATTTTTGTTAACTTAAAAATTCTTAACTAAAAATTTTTCATAACTAGAATAGATTTAAATTTTTTGATAACTTTAAATTCTTAACTTAAAATTTTTTATTAAAAATGTCGCAAGCGAAAAGTAATATTAATAATAAAACTGTTGAATTAAAATTACGTAATATTGTTGACAAAAATACCCCTAAAACTATTACGATTAATAAAAAAAAGTATTATATAAGTAAACCAATGATAGAGAATATTCAATTACAAGAAGAAAAGAATGGCGGGATTCTCCCATTAATTCCACTAATAATAGGTGGCATAGCAGCTGCAGGAAGTGTTGCAGGTGGGACAGCTGGTATTGTCCAAGCAGTAAATAAAAATAAATCAGAGAAGGCAGCATTAGAAGAACAAAAACGTCATAATAGGGAGTTAGAGAAAGTTGCTAGGGGAGAAGGAATAGTAGATAATTTTATCAGTAAATTAAAATTAGTTGATGAAGGAAAACGAGTTCTTAAAAATATTCTCCACAATGTTGATGATTTAATTGAAATTAAAGAAACTAAAGATGGTTCTGGAATATATCTAAGTCCTAGTATGATAAGGTAATAACCTCAGAACCTTTGGTTCTTTTCGGTAAAACTTTTATTTTATCTTTTAAAATGAATACTAAAAATTCCGAAAATTTAATTAAATTAAAAATTTCTAATTTAGATTTATTAAATTATCTATTAAACAAAAATAAAAACTCAAACTGTCAGCATATTGGAGGTGACAAGAACAAAGTTCCACACCACTTCGGTGGTGATATACAAAAAACATTAGAAAACCTTCCTGGATTTATTTGGAGTAAATATTCGAAAGAAAAACATCTTCCTGGTCATTCATATACTGGGCCAGGAACTCGATTAGATATAAGACTAGATGAGAATAATAATCCGAAACCAGGTGAAGAACCAATAAATAGAGTAGATGCCGCCGCTTACAGGCATGATTTAGCTTATCGAAATCATGATCTAAGTTCTCGTCATGCAGCTGATAAGAAGATGATTCAAGAATTAGATAGTATTCAGAATCCTACATTTAGAGAAAAAATTGAAAGAATGTTTGTTAAGAAAGCTTTACAAGCTAAAATATTATTCGGTCAGGGTTTAAATGAAACGACAGCAAAGCTGTCTGAGAGCAACGCTCGAACTAATAACTCTGAGAGCAACGCTCGAACTAATAACTCTGAGAGCAACGCTCGAACTAATAACTCTGAGAGCAACGCTCGAACCTACGCATCTGAAATTCATAAAGAATACAGAAGGCCTAAATATTTATTGAAAGTAAAAGTATTTAATAAAGATGATATTTGGAGTGCTGATCTTATTCATATGCCGAATGAAAGGGACTACAAATACACATTGACCGTTATAGATTTATATACACGATACGCTTGGGTAAAACCTTTAAAAAATAAAACTGGTCTATCAGTTAAATATGCGTTTGAAGAAATCTTTAAAGAAAGTAATAGAAAGCCAAAAAAATTGTTTGTTGATAAAGGATCGGAATTTTATAACAGAAACGTTCAGCCACTATTTGAAATTGTTTATTCAACTGAAAACGCTGGGAAGGCCGTAGTGATAGAAAGATTTAATCGGACGTTAAAAAATAAAATTTTCAAGAAATTTACTCAGCAAGGAAATCAGAAATGGTTAAAAATATTACCAGGAATTGTAGAGCAGTACAATAATAAAGTTCATTCAGGTATTGAAGAAACCCCAAAGAATGCTTCTGATGACCCTGATTTGATACGAAAGAAAATATTCGAGAATAATAATTTGAATGAGAGTAATCCGAATTTGCAGAAACTTAAGCCGAAATTTAAAATTGGAGATAGAGTTAGAATATTTAAATATAAGAACAAATTTGAAAAAGGCTTTGTTGGCTATTGGACTAAAGAAATATTTGAAGTTTGCAAAATAAATCAAAGTTATCCGATTACTTATGAAATTAAAGATTTAGATAATGAGGATATCAGAGGCCGTTTTTATCAAAATGAATTACAGAAAACAGAGCTTTAACCTTTAGGTGGCGCTTTAGCTAGCTTCGCTTGAGTTATAGATTGTTTAACTCTAACATAATATCTAGAAATGGTACTCCTTTTTGTAATTTGTACAAAACGTATAAACATAATTGTCCACAATAAGTAGTGCCTGGTGTTTGAATTTGAAACGTATTGTATGTTCCCGTTCCAAGTAATTCTTTTACTTCATTTGTAGGGGGCAAACCGTATGAATCGAACCAATAGTTCTCAGCCTCCGGGCGATCAAAATAATAGTTTTGCTGATGATTTTTAACGCCTGCTGACCAATGTACGCCGTTTTGGTCTGAAGTGTGAAGATTCGTTATGAAATTTACAGTTATTGATGGAACTTTATTCCGGGAACTGAAGGTTCCTGTTGGCCTATTTTTTAGGAATTGTAATTCATCCCTCATCAATATGTGAAAATTCTTTATTCCTAATCGATTAGCAATCTTATTTAAATCGAAATTCGTTGTTGTCTGTGTTCCATATAATTTCAAAAACTCATTTATGTTGCTCATTTTATAATAAAAAAATTTCTTAAGGGACCCCTAGAAGACAGGGGGGGTATTGATTTAAAACTGTTCTCTAATGATGTCTTTCCTTACTACTTAGTCAGAAGGGGGTATTGATTTAAAACATTTTTATAATGATGACTTTCCTTACTACTTGGGGGGGGGTATTGATTTAAAACTGGTCTCTAATGATGTCTTTCTTTACTACTTATTCGATTTTGAAATTATTTAATTTAATCTAAATTTAAACGTTACATTGTTGCATTGTGTTAGTGTTTAACTACATAGAGTTGGTGTTTCGCTCATCTTTTAACAATAGTAATTCATTACTCATCAATATGTGAAAATTCTTTACTCCCAATTGCTAAGCAATCTCATTTAAATCGAAATTTAATGTGGTTTTGTTTGCTGTATATTTTTAGAATGTCTCTAATGTTTCTCATTTTTATAAAAGATACAATGTTTCTATTATATTCCCGTAAATGAGAAATTAAAAACAACACATGGATATTTCAATATGTATATTTACAAAAATGCAACCACACAAGTCTACAAATATTGATGTCCACACCGTGGACAAGGAATTTTCGTTCTCCAGTAAAAGAAAATAAAATCAGCTACTACTATTCAACTTCCTTAAAACAATCGGTTATTAACTATAATATTACAAATTGCATTAACAAAATGTCCACACCGTGGACAAGGAATTTTCGTTCTCCAGTAAAAGAAAATAAAATCAGCTACTACTATTCAACTTCCTTAAAACAATCGGTTATTAACTATAATATTACAAATTGCATTAACAAAATGTCCACACCGTGGACAAGGAATTTTCGTTCTCCAGTAAAATAAAATAAAATCAGCTACTACTACTTTTAAGTTCTTTTAAGCTTCTTTCCAAAAGCTTTCATATTTCCGAAGACAATCTTCTAACAATGATAAATTCGATTTCAAAAAACGTAAGGGTACATTTAGTCTACAAATCTTTGGAGAAATAGATGCCATCTTACCTAATTTAATTGCAAATGCAATTTCAGTCCTTGAATAAGAAATGTTATTAGTTTGCAATAAATGTTGAAAGTATGCATTATCCTTTTCACACAGTTCCAGTAAATAATTCGCGTGTTTTCCCAGGTAGATTTTCATCATTATGTTAATAACGTTATTTTTCTTCTCCATCACATAAAGAGTATTTAAATTTGCAATGGCTTCAGCAGTATCTCCTGAAGGCTCAACAAAGTCTTCTAAGGAATCCACAAATTCATATCGGGTAGATAAAGACGTCGATAATTGATGATGAAGGTCGTCAATCTTTCCGTCCCTTTCTCTTTCTTTCTTTTCTTTCACGAGTAAGCGTTTTGCTTTTCTTCTCCGTTTTCTTTCCTTATCAAAAAATGTAGGGTCAAAAATAATCGGAAATTTCTCCATTTGTTCAATGATGAAAGTGTTATATTCTTCCTTCTTATCATTGGAAATATATCGTTTTGAAATTTCTGTAAATAACTCCGGAAACGTAGCAATAATGTTTGACTGCTCTTCGATAACTTCTTGTGTTGACATGACTGATCACAGCGCAGCACACGATACAATGACAGACGAGAGAGATAAATGAAAACAGTACAGCTGGCAGATATCTTAACGTCATACGGGTGTGCTGACGCACGCCTAACGTACAATTAAAATGTCATTGTTTCACAGAGTAGTAGCAGCTGTTTGTTCTTTCATACATTGTTTCCTTTCAAATGTTTGAGTTGGAGGACACAGCTCCTTACACTGAAATGCATTTTATTCTTAAATGCGGGAAGCAGATGTTCTCTACAATTGAGTGTTTATCTGAGTGCAAATTGTAAGAACGCCAGGAGCGGTCATGATTTGAGCAAGAAAATGATCATAATCACAAATTTGAGATTCTTACCTTTTATGATTTTCGGTGTCCTAGAACGGTCATGATTTGAGCAATGAAAATCGAACCGAAGGTTCTAGGGCTTCGCCCGATTGTAATTCTCAAATTTTGAGATTTTGAAAAATTTGAAAAATTGGGTATTTTTAAAAACGCCCAAATCGGAGCGAAGCTCCTCTGGCTTTAGCCGATTTATGAATTTAGGTCTTCATAAGTCTTCATCCCAGTAACAGATGAAGTTTTCCGTAGAGTTGTTCTGACCCACTGCTGCGAAATACTTAATGTATCAAGATAGAAACGTTGGCAGACGATGACCAGAAGACCATCCTTGTATAGGAAATGATCACAGGTCTTCCGGCGTCTCGATGTAGTCGCTTTGACTGTTTTTCTTTCCGTATCTTTCTCGACTGTCGTGCGAGCAATAAAATTTCTTTGGATATCCGTACTGCCTGACTTCCAAAAGTCATTAAAAATAACCTTTCTATCATCCGCAGAAAATTTAGTGTGACACTGTCTTGGACATTTACTTCTACATCCACTTTTCATCGTTCTTTCTTCTTTATCTTTATAATCAAAATATTTCTTCCCGGTACACTTCTTGACTTTATCGACAGCCTTTCGATATTTCCTTTTCCGAGGTCGCCCGCGAATTGATGTAGACTTGACTTGAGATGTATCAGAGTTTTCTTGTAGACTCCTGTTCACTTCATGCATTGATAAGTCCGGCTCCGTGTCGTCTCTTGCATCTATGATCTCATCATCACCAGTGACTTCCGACGCATCACTTGTATTTTTAGAATTTGGAATGTAACAAGGATCACAATCACTGTCTTCGGTCGAAGAATATGCACATAAAATAGTAGCAATGTCAGAAGCATTAATTCTCCTTCTTCGTTTCGCTGGCATCATTAGTCGGGTGATCGAAGTAAGTGAATGACAGAAGGTTAGGTTTATAGCGATGTGTTCAAATTTCAAAATTCCTAGCTATCTATGACTAAGCACGGAGTCTCGAGACGTGTGAGAATGACCAAATTTAGATACCATAAAAATAGAACAACAATTCATTGCACTTCAAAGGAAAGAAAACAGATACGTTTGCTATATCAAAGTGTGAAAATTCATTTTTTCTTTTTGACGAAGTAACGTATCTGACACTTACGCCAGTTAGGGAATAATAAGTTGATCATCGAAATGATAAGATTTCAGTTACGCTATTTCGTTAAAATGGGAATATTTGAATTTAAAAAAGACTTCAAAATATTTTTTTCACTCAACCCCTTTGGGTCGACGTATTAAATTGTTAAACAAAATTTAGAAAAATTATGAAATTTCAGATACGTTATTTAGTCAAAAAAGCGACGATATCTTAAACATAACTATTTTTGCGTTCATGAATTATAATGTGTCTTTATTTCGGATTGAAAACATACTTAATGTCAAAATTACATAATGCATAATTGTTGATGGTTAAATACTTATTGATTATTTATGAAATGCCTTGTACCTACATATATTAAAATCGAATTCAGTATTAAAAGTATGACTCTTGAATGTCATTATCTCACTACTTACAAAACAGTAGTAACATTAGTATGATCTTTATTGAACAAAGGCCTAAAACCAACATACTTTGGACATGATTGATGCTTTCTGTTAACATTGTGCTGTTATGGCTTCAGTATGTAAAGCATACCACATGTAATAAAAAGTCTGATTGCCTTAACAGAGGCTTTAATTCTCATAACTAAACTACAGCAGCAGAACCAAAGCAGAAGCGTCAAGAGCATAACATACAATGACAATAGAGTGGTTAGTGTTGCAATGCACGAACGAACACAATTCATCATGCGGCAGCACAGCGCCACAATGGCTGGAAGAAGACAATCATTCATTATTACGTCACCACATTTGAAATAGCATACGAAAAGCATACAAATATATACCAAAAGAATACAGAAATATATCAAAAAATATTTTGGCATACATCTTCGTATGTGATTGTTATTGAGCGATCTACGGTGTAAAAGTTTTGAACGAAATAAAAAGTTGTCTATGAAACATTTGAGTGAAATTATTCATAGGCCTACGTGTAGATTATTCGATAATATGCAGTCTTTATATCGAGCTGAAGTTTTGAACGTCAAGCGTTCAATAAGAGCATGATGATTTTACATTGGGCTCAAGTAGAGGGGTCATTGTATTACACTGTCTAACCTTCGAAAACTGTTCTTTTGAAAATAGTAGCCGCTCGAGTCATGCACTCTAGTGCACCCTGATGATGATTGATAATTTCATACCACTTATTTACTTGCTGACTATGAGGATTCAGAAGCATCTTTATTAGAGCAGACCCAATTTCTGTCTGAACGCTATCGAAATTTACCGGATTGTGTGATATTGAATGATCGCGAGTTTCTCTTCTGGAGGTGGCCTACTGCTAAGTATTTTAGGGGCCCATTCCGATTTAACTTTCCGGTTTTTATTTTTGATAAGAGTGGCAGCTCTGCTATTGTCTGGTGACACACGAAGCACGATAACTGAAGGGATCCTTTTGCTTTCATTGTTCCTCCATTCTTTTCTGACTCATCATGGATCGAAAAGTGTCAGTAA
This sequence comes from Prostheceraeus crozeri, assembly GCA_907163375.1. Lineage (NCBI taxonomy): Eukaryota > Metazoa > Platyhelminthes > Polycladida > Euryleptidae > Prostheceraeus > Prostheceraeus crozeri. The sequence continues at coordinate 21,818 of CAJQUW010009206.1, forward strand.
TAAAGTTGAACGTGTAAACGCAGCCTAAAGGCATGTTATGAATTGAGTAAGACATTTCTTGAGTGAAACTTTCTGTTATCGAGTGGTTATGCAGTCGTCTGTTTCCTCATCGATGGCCTCCAAGATCTCCGGATTTGAATCCAGACTGTTGGGCCAGTGTACACTGCCAACGACCGAGGACTCTTGTCTCATTATCAAAAATTATTCACACTGAGGTATGACCGATGGCAGTGATGGAATCAGCGGTTCTAAATTGCATTGATTGGCTGAATTTGGTGCTTTTATACATGTAGATTTATTCATTGACTTTTTTTGCCTTGACAAATCAAATTCTTAATTCGAATTGTGAACATACCATTTTGTTGAACATGCAGATACTTCTTTGTTGAATGTTGGGGAAATAGTCTGCCACGTTGGAATTTCAGTTCAATTCAGCATTTCAATCTCAAAGTTGATTTGCCAGCGGAAAACACTGCTTCCTGACCATCCAGCCTATGCTGTGCATATTTGTTGCATTTAACTTACGTGCTTAATATAAATGCACTAACTTTTGATTCGTCCAAAGTTCTTTATCTTTCACGCATTGATTGCAACCAGATTACATGGCATTTTATTTCTGTAATAGAGGAGAACAGGTCCAATCGGTCTCAGTGCTTGTAGTTGAATAAAGATGCCTCTGAGAACACTGTTGGTACTCATCGCCAATCTTGCAATACCAACATGTCAACAAATTTCTCAAAGTTATTTCTCCAATGTAGATCCTGTATATTTCAAGCTTGGAAAGTCAGTTAAATGCTCGGCTGCTGTCATTAGCTCTACGACAGCCGATTCGAAATTGGACTGCGCCACCTCTTGTCAATCTCTGCAGGATACATGTCTGTCAATGACATTTGACCCCCAGACCTCACGCTGTATGCTGTATTCACGAGCATGCATCGCTGCATCACCCGTGCATCGTCAAAGTTTAATGGTTCGAAGAATGAATCTGACAGGCATTTTGAAATGGAGATTTCAGCGGAAGCTTTTTCTCATGATTACAACACAAACTGGAACATACGAACAGAATAGAGAAACTTGTGGAAAGCATGGCATGTACTTGATCTCTCCAGAAAGCAAGAATGAAAATGATTTTATAATAAATACAATCGTTGCCACCTTACCAGAAAAATATATACGGATGTCAGCACCTACGCACGGTCGCACCCGGTATCAACAATCGATGTTCTATCTGGGAATGAAAGATTCACCGAATAATCATTGCAGTCTGCAGGATGGGATAACAAAATGTCCTTTTGTTGGCTATAGATATGATGAGCCAGTCAATCCAACACTTGAATGTCTCGTTTACATGCGCAAATCACGCTACAGAGGTAGCAGCTCTTATGATGATTATGGATGGGATGACCTCGGGTGTGGTACGCCCAGACACCCACTCTGTGAAACAAGAAATGTCTAACTCTGAAATGCATAAATAATTGTCATTTTTCACTCATGATTCATCAAAATTGGCATCGGAGGAATTATTCTACGTATCTGACTATGAACAACTATATTGACCGTTTGATAGGCGTCACTTCTTCACACAGTCACTGCTCGTCAACAATGCACACTCGTGTCTCAGCTGGAAATAGACAAGCGGATTGACATGCATGCAAGACAATGAATAAAGAACTACATTGCATTTGTAGTGCCCTCTAGCATCATCATAGTGCAAAGCTTATTTCATTGTCAAACTCTATTATTTGCTTGGTGTTTAATACAGTTATGAATAAACAAAAAGTATTCAGCATGGACTCAAGTTATCAAGAGTCAGTGGTCAATAAACAGAATATATGTAAGCATCTCTTAAAATGAGTTTTCAATTGATTTTTAATGATTTCGTGTTTTTGACAAAATGGACGTTTTAGGTAGATAGAATGTTGGACGTACTTGAGTTAAAAAGACTATGATTTACAATGCATATATAGAGCCGAGTCATACGATATTCTCAGACGGACTGTAAATGATAGAGTGTGAACCTTTCAACGTTGACATTCATTTGATCTAAAACGATCATCTTCGAATTAAAGAAAACATTTCAAAATTCAGAAATACCAATTTTGACAAATTTTGAAATTTTTGACAGTTTATCGAATTTCGGCAATTCACGATGCCAAATTGGTTGAATGTATTGAACTGATCAGCAAAAAGAGATTGAATTGTGCATGTAATATAGCTTAAATATACGCATGAAATGGGGAGGATTATCCTCAAATTATCCTCAATTATCACTCCAATGTTTTGTAAAGCAGATATGATGTGTTGAAGATGTATGTCGGGAAGAGATGAATGAAAAACCAATCTGACAAAATTAAGAGTTAACTCTCGCCCCACTGCCCCTCTGGTGAATTTTTGAATATCATTAAACCAAGCAAGCTATGGCCACCAGAATTATAATATGTTACTTTCTACGTATTATGCAAGTTTTGATAGAAGGATTATTTTTTTGGTACAATACTTTTCGCGTGAGGGCTATTTTATTTTAGCTGATTTTGGCATATATTCACGTCTAATTACGGTATCAATTCTTGATTAAAGAAATTGAGATTACATAAAAGATTCTTCCTATTAATATAAAGATATGCACAAATGCAAAACCTTTCAATTTGAAGTTATCTGCTTATTATGTACAATACGCATGCTGAAAGATTTGAAATTCAAATTTCAAATATTTTTTAATTATTTTTGTACATTCTGGTTCCGCATCTGATCAGCAATTATTGAACATTTTCGGATGTTGCTTGTAGCCTCAATGTCTCGATAAAAGTTCATCAAATGGGGTTGTTTCTTCACATGTTGAAACTAGATGCCAAAATGTGCGATTTTTATTGCTATTTGAGCTGAACTAAAAGCTTCAAATATTTTGACCTTTGACCTCATCTAACACAATGATACAATCTCATAACGATTGATAATCAGCTACAATTCAGCTACAATTTTTCCTTTGAAAAATCATCTTCCTTGACCGAATCCTGTGATATCTTTGCACAAGTTGCGTGAGTAACTTTATGTTTCACAGGATTCTCGGAATCTATGACAAACAGAATTTTAGAGCTGCCAAAAATCTACCTCTATTTGTTATGGCATTGTGGACATCATTAGCATTTTTGAGATTTCCGTGTAGAATTGACCGTCTCAGAGAATGAAAACTTTCTATGTGCTAATGTATTCCAATGAAGGAGTGCAATAATGGATATTTTCGAAACTAGTGCATGATTGCTTCTTTTTAGCATTTCATGAGTAAGATATCTTTAATGCTCGAGCCCGTGTGGTGGGGCCATTTAAATCTAACGAGTTCGAATGCTATGATGAAGCAATCTCGTGCACGAGTTGCGTAGAGAATTTTATTTGCCGACGTGCTATGATAATCAAGGACAGATTGTGATTGACATGTCTGTGATTATCAAGAGTTTTTGAAAAGAGATTTAGCTTCATCAATCGTGAAAATATCTATTCACAGATCCAGTCTATATTATAGAGGGACACCAGCACTCATAAATGGCATAGATTACGCTCCTTCCAGTGCATTGGAGTAATTATAATTTCCCGCGCGGACAATAATCTGCTAACAGGGCAAATATAGCGATTGGATGTCGACACTGTAAATCGCTCAATACCAATCACATACGAAGGATGCATGCCACTATATTTTCTGTATATATGTGCATGCTTTTCGTATGTTATTTCAAGTGTGGTATGCTTTACTTACGAAGGCCATACCAGCACAATGTCATGTCCAAAGTATGTTGATTTAAGGCCTTTTGTCAATAAAGATCATACTAATGTTACTACTGTTTTGTAAGTAGTGAGATAATGACATTCAAGAGTCATACTTTCAATACTGAATTCTATTTTAATACATGTAGGTACAAGGCATTTCATAAATAATCAATAAGTATTCAACCATCAACAATTATGCATTATGTAATTTTGAAATTAAGCATGCTATCAATCCGAAATAAAGACACATTATAATTCATGAGCGCAAAAATAGCTGTGTTTAAGATATATAGGTCAACATGATTGCACGGAAAATAACGTTTGAATGAATTGATGACAATCAACTTGGTTCATAGAGTAGAGTTAACCTAGCGTCCTGTTAAAGTTATTGGACAAGTGGCAACGACGACAAACTCGTGGAGCATAAAATTCATAATAATTCTATTCCAATGAAATATCACACTATCAAAAAGAAATATTCACGACTGGTATTACTGAAAACGTTATTTGACAATAGCATGTTATATATATATATATATTTGCTATGTGACTTAAAGCTCGACATACCAGAGGCATACGAACGAATGAATCTGCATCGGGTTTCGAACCAACAACTCGTATTTCAGAGTAAAACAGCCAATCACAGATAGAATAGTTCGTATCGCTACATACCAATCACATACTAAAGTAAGTGAGATGTGGTATGAACATAACAGATCTCTGTAAACATACGAAAATCTGGTATCAAATGTTATTTTCAAATTTTATGTGAATTTGGTATATGCTTGTATATAATTTTCGTATCCAGCGATTTACAGTGTACAATACAGTCCATTTCCTAATGCACGGAGATAGATAAAGACTGTTTACTGTGCATGTACTCCTTGAAGTTTATGCACTCTTTGGAAAGCTTAAACTTTATTATGGAAGCAATGATCATAGAGATTATTGCACTGTGAAATATAAAGAAATTTGAATAGACTTTCACACACCTATGCGGGATTGTTAGTTTGATTTTTTCATTTTTCTCATTATTTCAGGCTCATTATTTGACGCAAGTATATATCAGCATTTCATACTGATGTCCATGATACCATGGACTTTTCAGTAACTATGAAAGCTTAACTTATACATATCCAGACGTCATTGATGACGCTCACCATGCACATATAGGAATAAATGCCAATTAATGCATATTTCGAATGGAAGTTTCATATGCAGAGTCAAAGGAACACTACAAAGATTGTATTGACAGTGAGAAGCCGTAAGCTTTTGATAGGTTTATTAGCAGCAAACATGTTTCAGTAGGCAAGCTACCATCATCAGTGACAACGGTCAATAAACAAGGATGCAATACAGGGTGAGTCATAATGTGCGCAAAACTTTGGTGATGTCCTGTGATTACTGAACGGGGTACTCGACATTAATTTTAATGCCATTTTGTTCGTTAAGACTTGGGGTTTTGTATGATATCACATCCTACAGACTTCTATGAATTTTAAGTATAAAAATTTGAAAATTGAATCATGTCATATTTTCTCAGTTGGTGAAATCTTACCATAGTTTTGGGCATGATTCTGCATCTGTTTAGTGATTCGCAATGACATCAAAATGATTCCACAATCCATTTTATTTCGTTCAACCAACAATCTGGACACAAACAAGCAATCTATGTTTTTTGAAGATTTTGAATTTGTCCTACAATTAGGAAATGTTTGATTTAACTAAGATATGCGAAATTTCAGCGCCAAAAGCTAAATTGTCTTTTTTTCGTTAACGATGGACTTAGAAACAAGATTGACTCTTGTGAAATTGTTCTATTCCAATAACGAATCTCCAACTGCTACTCTACGTGCATATAAGAGAATGATGTCCTTGCACAATGATCCATTTCCACCTTCAACTATCAGTCGACTGATGCAGAAGTTTGAGGCAACAAAGACTCTCCATGACATCCAGTCTCCTGGTAGACCGTCCATTGTCAATGAACGTTCCTCTGCTATCGAGAAGTCGATCACCAATCTTAAAGCTGCAAATCCACTTGGTCATACTAGCTCTCGACAAGTCGCGCGTGAAACCGCTATCCCTCAACGCAGTGTCGTTCGAGTCCTACATCAAATCGGGATGCATCCATTCCGAATATCCCGAACACAGGCGATAAGTGAAGAAGACAAGCTGAATCGTCTTGACTTCGCGAAGTGGATATTGGAGAATGAGGAAATCCTGCCAAACATTCTTTGGTCTGATGAAGCTTACTTTAGTTTAGATGGGCTCGTAAACCGACACAACTGTGTGATATGGGCATACGAAAATCCAAGATGCAATTTGCCGAAGAATCTCCACTCACCAAAGCTTTGCGTTTGGATGGCAATTTCTTCAAACTTCAAATTGCAGCCCCACTTCTTCGAATCGACTGTGGATCAAGAAAACTACACTAGCATGCTCCGTGATCACCTCATACCTGAACCGCAAAAGAGTCGGAAGATGAAGTCTGTCGTATTCCAACATGATGGAGCTCCTCCTCATTTCTCGAAGAAGGCACGAGACTTTCTATCAACGAAATTCCCCGAAAACCGAGTGATTGGTCGTGGTTACGGTCATCCTTGGCCACCGCGGTCTCCCGATTTGTCCCCATTAGACTACTATTTGTGGGGAACTTTGAAGGCTCGCGTGTATCACCAATTTGTTCCGAGAAACATTAATGAGTTAAAGGAGAAAATCTTTGAAGAAGTTCAAAATCTTGAAACAGATGAGCTCCAACGGGCCATTAACCATTTGCTCGTCAGAGCACAATGTGTTGTCGAGGCTGATGGAGGATTGTTTGAACACTTGCTGTAAATTGTCTATCATCAGTAATAAGCTTAATTATAAGAAGTCCTTTGGAAAATTTGTTTTTAATTTGAATTTTGAACGATTTAAATTGTGAAATTTAGGTAAATTCTAGTGAATTCAAAATTAGCTAGAATACTGTCAAATAATTGAAAGAGAAAAATAATATTGCACACAGCAAAACCCCATGACATGCTAAACAATATGGAAGAGAAACTCAAGTCGAATAATTATTTTGGTCAGAGCTACAAGTCCTTGAAGTTTTGCGCACATTATGACTCACCCTGTATATACAGTGCGAATGAGACAAGAAAAATCAATATAGGAAAAGCGGCTGTGATTGGCTGCGGTTATTCATTAGGTACTGTGAATGAAGGAATGACTTTATGTACAATGATTCAGCAATTTTCGTGTATGGAGTGCGAATGAGAATTTTAAAATTATCTTTATTTGGGATGTGAACATGAAGAGATATTTCGGATGCTGGCCGACCTTTCACGTGTTCGCTTATCCTAGTGAAAATATGGCGACGGGTTTCACCGACGTAGCATTGACTGCAATGCTCACAAGTATACTTATACACTACGGAAGATAATTCATTGAAAGGAATTTTATCTTTATTGCTTATCATGTTTTGTGTTTTGTATGTGTTCAAGGCAATTCTTAAAATACTATTTTCTAAAGCACTATTTATGTGGCGAATATTACGTTTTATTCGAGAAAGAAGAGTTGAAACATAGGGGAGCTTCCAAAATATTTCAGTTTTTTCGCTAGATTCTATTTTAGTCTTAGGATTATCACAACGCTCAAAGACTATTTATTCTATCCGGATGATATCCGTTTTGAATAAAAATATTCCTAACTTTGTTTTTGTTATAATCGCGGTCGGCAGGGAGACTGCTTAGTTTTTGAGATCTATTGTGCAAGGCTTTAATCGCGTTGTTCTTATAAGAGTCAGGACTGTAGGAGTTGCTATGAGTATACAATAAAGTATTGGTTTCTTTTGTTATCCAATTGGTTTCAAATTTGCCATTTTTTTATGAAAATATTCATATCTAGAAAATTGATAGAGTCATTTATGGGTTCTTCTATCGTAAATTGAAGAGATGAATTAACAGCATTGAGCTGGTCTAAAAAAGTGCTGGCTTCGGTTCGAGACCGAAAGGCTGCTAAAATATCGTCGACGTACCTAATGTAAAAGTCCGGCATTTGCATTTTACTTTCTATAATATTTAAAGAGAATTCAGCCATAAGAGGTGCAAGGGAGGATCCAATACTCATTCCTTTTTTTTGAAGGTAGTTTCTACTGTTGAACAGGAACGGCACATTAGTGCAAGCGAGTTGCAAGAGAGTACGCAAAGTATTATCATTAATAGGAAATCTATCAAAATTGACTAAGCTAATTATATGGTCGATAGTGTCATTGACTGGAATATTAGTGAAAAGTTGAACAGCATCGAAACTAACTAAGTAAGGATTTTCATACGGAAAATCGAAAGAGTTAATTTTTCTTTGAGCTGTAAAGCTATCCTTAGTTGAAAAAGACTTTGGCAAAAAAGGTTTTAGGTGAGCAAGATGCCAGTCGCAAATGTTTTTGCAGAAGGAGTCAGTCATTGACAGGATCGGTCTCATTGGAGGATCATTGACGTTCTTGTGCAGTTTAGGAAGACCGTAGAGTCTGCTTGGCTGGCAACCGGTACTTCGCAGCAGCTTGTATTGAGAATCGGTGAGTTGCCTATTGTTCTTGAGTTGGAGTAGCTTGTTGTTGACTTGAGTTTCCTTTGAAATGAAAACATTCTTCTTATTGGTTGGAATTTGGGAAAATTCAGGTGACTCGAGCAGTTTCTCCATCTTCTTAATGTACTGGTCTTTGTCCATGAGGACCACGCAATTGCCTTTGTCCGGTTTTGTGATGTAGAGATCCTTTTCTTTGCAGATGGCCTTGAGAGTCTTCATCATTTGTATGATTTTCCTTGGGATACTTTGCTTCTTCTTCAATATGAGTCTGATTGTCGACTTGATAAGAAACTTCACGTCTTCTTCTTTTTCTTGTAGTTGTTCGAAGGACTTGATACGCTTGAAAATTGCTTCACCTTCTATCTTGAGCTTCATCTCGTTCGGTTTGCAGGGCCAACATATTCCAAGACCATATGTCAGCGCCTCCTTCTCCTGATCGGTCAGGACTCTTTTGGACAGGTTGACGATCCTCAGTTTTGTGGAAGGTTCGGGATCAGCTTCAGCTTGAGAGTGGAATTGTAGATTCTCTAACTTCTTTGAGTGTTGTAGTTTGATTCGATCGATTGTTTTGACATTGGAAGATTGACTTAGGACTTGGATGATCGGAAGGACATCTGGTTGGCAGTTACTTTCGAAGGTTCTGAGTGCTTCGTTGGTTGATTCGACTTTTGCCATATTCTCATTGTGGACTTTGTGGAGGGTTTTGAATGCTTCCGGGACAACTGGGCCCAAAAAAAAAGTACAAAATGACTCTCCTTTTTTGACATAAATGTGTTGCACAGACTCTGCTGTACACATAAATGCCCATTTTCGATACTACAATGTCCTTGTCTATAAAATAAACTCATTTTTATGCCAAAAATCGCATATTTTTATGTACTTTTACAAAGGGCCAAGTGCTTCAAAGGAATAAACTTTTTTCTACATATAAACATGCCATAATAAAGGAAATACATTGTAGTTATCAAGTTAGTACCTTTTTTAGAAGATTTCGACCTACTTACTTTCTAAAAAATTTTTTTATGAAATTTTTTTTTATTATTTTTTTTAAATGAGTTTATTTTATAGACAAGGACATTGTAGTATCGAAAATGGGCATTTATGTGTACAGCAGAGTCTGTGCAACACATTTATGTCAAAAAAGGAGAGTCATTTTGTACTTTTTTTTGGGCCCAGTTGTCCCCACCCCTTTTGGCTTGCCCTTTCTTTAGAAGACGTTGATGTTGTTTGATCGATCTCGGCAGCCGGCATTTCAAGAAATTTGGAATAACTTTCAAATCTAGGCAATCCTTTGTAAATTTCTGGTGCAGAATTGCCTTTTCAGATTTGAGATAAAGCTTCTTGTGTTGACGGGCAGTTGTCTGATGTTCGATCGGCAGTAGCAGCAAGACAGTATTGACAGTGAGAAGCCGTAAGCTTTTGATAGGTTTATTAGCAGCAAACATGTTTCAGTAGGCAAGCTACCATCATCAGTGACAACGGTCAATAAACAAGGATGCAATATATACAGTGCGAATGAGACAAGAAAAATCAATATAGGAAAAGCGGCTGTGATTGGCTGCGGTTATTCATTAGGTACTGTGAATGAAGGAATGACTTTATGTACAATGATTCAGCAATTTTCGTGTATGGAGTGCGAATGAGAATTTTAAAATTATCTTTATTTGGGATGTGAACATGAAGAGATATTTCGGATGCTGGCCGACCTTTCACGTGTTCGCTTATCCTAGTGAAAATATGGCGACGGGTTTCACCGACGTAGCATTGACTGCAATGCTCACAAGTATACTTATACACTACGGAAGATAATTCATTGAAAGGAATTTTATCTTTATTGCTTATCATGTTTTGTGTTTTGTATGTGTTCAAGGCAATTCTTAAAATACTATTTTCTAAAGCACTATTTATGTGGCGAATATTACGTTTTATTCGAGAAAGAAGAGTTGAAACATAGGGGAGCTTCCAAAATATTTCAGTTTTTTCGCTAGATTCTATTTTAGTCTTAGGATTATCACAACGCTCAAAGACTATTTATTCTATCCGGATGATATCCGTTTTGAATAAAAATATTCCTAACTTTGTTTTTGTTATAATCGCGGTCGGCAGGGAGACTGCTTAGTTTTTGAGATCTATTGTACAAGGCTTTAATCGCGTTGTTCTTATAAGAGTCAGGACTGTAGGAGTTGCTATGAGTATACAATAAAGTATTGGTTTCTTTTGTTATCCAATTGGTTTCAAATTTGCCATTTTTTTAATGAAAATATTCATATCTAGAAAATTGATAGAGTCATTTATGGGTTCTTCTATCGTAAATTGAAGAGATGAATTAACAGCATTGAGCTGGTCTAAAAAAGTGAGGGCTTCGGTTCGAGACCGAAAGACTTGTTTATTGACCGTTGTCACTGATGATGGTAGCTTGCCTACTGAAACATGTTTGCTGCTAATAAACCTATCAAAATACTACAAAGATTCATGAGCATTTTATTTGTTATTGAAAATGACATTCTATTAACTTCGTTACAAAAAACTTCTAAACATTTTTTCATTAAGAATCTCCGTTAAAGAAGAGATGAAACTTCCTTCGAAAACAAGGTCACAGATGCGATATTTTGTTGCTCCACATTCAGCAATTTTTTGGAGAAGCTTGAACATAAAATAACAGAAGTCCTGAAATCCTCGCTTACATGGAGAGATGTCCACATGCATAAGAAATTTAAGCATACATTATATTTAAAACTTGTCAAGTATCAGTGCTACAGGGGCTCGTCAGTGCGACTCGGAATTACCGCAGAACATCTAACTGTAGGTAGATGGTGTTTCAATGGGCTCTCCCATTGCACCAATTTTGATTATTTTATTTATGGCAACTCTGGAACAAACATGGATGAACGAATCCCATTTATATACTATTATACTCTTTTATACTATTACCGATGCGTAGATGACTGCATATGTGTATTTGATTCAATAAATAAAATTAATGAATTTCATAGCTTTTTAATTAACCAACACCCTAATCTAAAATTCACAACCGAGATTGGCAATTGTTCCTTAACATTAAATTGATGACTTCCATAACATGCAAAGCAAAAAAAATCATATTGACGAGATACACAGATTGACAACAGATCTAATGCAGAAGATTGGATATCTACAAAGAATAAAAGACACTCTCCCGACGAAGGAATCGAACCGAAGTCTGCTTCGGAGACGAGCTCGCACCTTCTTCACTAGGCCACGCAGACAGTGCAAAAGTAAAGTGAGTGAAGGCAGAAGTCATCTCCAAGTGATATCCCAATCATTGCAATTACGAAAACTTAGACCATAAATGATGTTTGATGATGTGCATGTTGTTTTAGCAGCTTTGATGTTTTAAGAAAGTCCAGTGATAGGCGATAACACTTCAGTTGTAGTTGAGAGTATGGCGCAGGTTTTGCGGCGTGAGTTATTGCAGGATGAAACGATGCCAATGTTGTTAAATGACGCATCCAATGAGTCTTCACTCATTTTACTAGAATGTGCATTATACAATTTTTTACATGTAGGAGAAACCCAAAGAAGTTTGAGAGAAAGAATGACAGAACATCGATTTGACGTCCGCCATGGAGATGAAGAAAGGGTGGTTTCTCATCATTGTATCGAACATCAACACCTGGAAGAAGATTAAAGGGTGACAATAGTGAAAGAAATAAAAGGAAATCATCAACAACGAAAGGTGGAGGAACTGAAATTCATTAGCCAACTAATGACTGACTGGCCGGCCTCATAGCCTTAATATGCAGCATGTGCTATCAGAAGTCAGCAATCTATGAACCTGAATCTCATACTTCCCTATGACTTTTGTGATTTCTATTTTTATGATATAGAATATCTTGGAATATATCATAGGTAGTCTATGCATGCATATATTGGATTTTTTTAAAACTGTTTGTCGTTTAAAATTGTAGGGACTAAATGTCCTCTTTTTATATTTCTCCTGATGAAGATTGGTCAATCTCTGTCATCTTGTTGCCAATTAAAACCGGTAGAGACTAAATAATTATTTGATTTTTGCGACGTTTTGAAAACCTGAACTCCTTCTAGAACCCTGGCGCATGCCAAACAAGTCCTGAATGTTTTACTGTTAACTTTCACACCGTTAAGACGATTCTGTAAATAGGATGTCGTTAGGTTAACAGCGAATTTATGGAGCTTTTCCAAAAGCGATTTCTGATGTATACGGTCGATAGCGCATCGTTGATCAGATCCGTCGCCTCTGGAGTGCTAGTGTCATCACATGCGCAGACGATCTAGCGATTTGAGTAAAATGTAGTAGAGATGGCTTCCAAGACAAATAAATTCTTTATAATCAATCTTATTGCGTGGAAGATGAGTGGAATCGAATATCTAAAGAACTAGTGACATGCACGCGGGAACGATTTTTCGGTAAGGGGGTATAAAGTTTCAAGTGTTGCAAAACGAATTTTTAGGCGGTTAACGGAGCCATACCACTCACTCTGGCCTGGGACAAATTGCATTCGTCGAGGATGAAACTCTGATATTTCCTTTACTATATTTTTTGCATTCAAGCTGAATCTTGTTATTAAGTTTTGACTTCAGTTTTTTTTATAATTATGGCTTCCTGCTATCTTGAGTATAGGTTCGATGAAGCATAGGCTCACTCTCCAAAGTAAAACATAAGTTCCATAACAACATGCATGTCACCCACATTTTATTATGGCAGTGTAGATATAAACATTTTTTCATTTTATTGTGGCCATTCGAATTGGCTTGTGCTTTGACACGATTACTTCTAGTTGTTTCAGTTGCTAGGAAGCAGGGATATATTTTTCCAACAACACTTCCACCTTGGGAATTTTTTAAGCCACCTGTTTGCTTAATAAATATCATTTTTGAGTGTTTGACACATAGGCCCATGTATCAATTTGACGTTTTCTACATCAAAATGCCTTAGTTTCATCAATAATCATTTTAGTCATTTTCATCGGAATCTTTTACTCTTTTTTTTCGGTAATATGCAAATACGTGACAGACAACTGCATCACAGAATGCAACTAGAATGATTTTACAATATACATACGCTGTATTACTATGATGTTGGATATAACAGTCGAAGGTTGGAATAAGAAGACAAGTCATTCTAGCTGCATTTTGTGATGTAGTTGTCTATCACGTATTTGACCTATATTACCTAGAAAAAGATTGAAAGATTAAAAACAGAGTTTACCCCGCTTTAATAATTCTTCAACATTTTATGTCTTCATTTCCAACAAATGTGAAATGAAATTACAGTCATCGTCCAAAGTTTGTGCACACCTGCCATCTCAGAATATTTAAAACCAGAAATTCAGCTTTCGTCAAATCATTGTGAGTTAATTACAAAATTGGCCTACATGTCAAGACAATGTGAATAATGCAAGCAATTTGCAAAGCACTTGCTGCTCAAAAACAATTGGTGGATTTAGATTTAGGGCAGTTCATAATAATCCGAAGCGCAATGCCCTCATACAACTGAGAGTTGAAAGAAAACCAGCAAAGATCGAAGGGGTTTTACGGTTGAAGTTGTTGGAATAAAATGTCTCTATCACTTGAAGTTCGAGGCATGAAATCTGCCTCTTAAGATTTGATGAGCAACATGAAAACATTCAGAAAACATGATGGCAAGCTGTTGTGTGTTATATTGTATCAGGTTAGGAGATATCAATTTTAGAGAATTTCTGTATTCTGCAAATGTTGCCTCGAAATATTAAGTTCTGCTATTGTTTTCCTTTTTCAAATACTGTTTATGCATACAGGCTACTACTTGCTGTCAGTAGTATGGTAACCATCGCAACGAAATATTATTCATAGTGCTGTAAATATTGCTTCGTTGCTGTTATATGAGAGGAGAGATCTGATTTGAATAGAAACTGAAAACATTTTAAAGTTTCGCGTTGTTTGCAATTTGGCGTGATCAGACACAAGGAATGAGCTATGTAAGCTTCGGTCTCAAACAAAATTCATTTTTTGTCTGTTTTATCTCTAGGATCCCGCCAGAAGATTGCAGTTTATCAAAGTCACGGATATCCTTCCTTCACTCACAGATCTATCAATAATGATCGTGTGGCACCAACAATAATGAAGTCAATAATTCAATAATTTAGTCAATTAATTAAATCGGTGTTTTAAAAGCACTTTTAATAATTTCGAAATGTTCATAATTCTCCTTGTGTGGACAAATAATAAATTATTTCTTTTTTATTAGCTAGAAGCAGTATTTGCAGGGGCACGATTTATTGCCATACCGGTTTCAAATACTGCGGCATCCATCATCAGTTGCGATAATGCAACAAGAGGACAGGATTATACAATTTGGACATGAAATCGATGATGAGCACATTTTAAAAGATGACCTTGAAAGTCGCAAGGCAAGAGTAGAAATATATAATCAACAGGATGGTCTGTCGGTGGACAAAGAAACATAGTTGGTCACGCATTATCATTGTCGGAAAACTATTCGTGAGCAAACATAGAGATAGAATTGGCCACCAACTAAAATTAATGTGAAAGTTTGGATGAAATTTAATTGGCTTCGGCGACATTTTGTGAGGTTTTGGCAACATTTACTTTAGTTGGTGACCAAATCTTTCTCTATGTTTGCTGACAGATGCTTCGCTGTCAATTGTAATACGTAGCCCATGCTATTTCTAAGCTCGCTAAAGATGAAGGTCGCGTCGGGTTTCATGAATTTTTGAACCCTGAATGGTAAGCCAACCCGACTAATTCGATAGAATATAGATGATGGTAAAACTACAAAAACATGAGAAAGAATTCGAAGAGATATTCCATGATAGTGTTATTCACTGATGCATAGTGTTCAGGCAATCCCTTATAAACAACCTACACCTTCTCCATGATCACCTACCTTTTGTTTCTAATTGTATAGCCAAAGACTTATACTGCCACCAACACACAGACTGAATTCATTCTTATTCTAAAGTGCCATGTTGCTCGATGCTTCTCTGGCTTCGTCCAAACAATCACGACATACTTGTTACTTTTTGACTTTATCTTCTTAAACTACTTGATATTCATGTTATATTACTATTATACTGCATGTGTATGTCAAAAGTCAAAAGTCAAAAGTTGTTTATTTCCAAAAAACATTGGAAAACAATATTACGATGCTAAGGTCGGGTTGAATACATTCAAATACAGCTTGCGGTCAGTGCTGCAGAAAAAAAAATAAGCAGATCAGGAAGGAAAGGAATCAATCATTGAGCATTTATCTATATTTCAGTTTGTTTCTATAACTGCCTGTTACAAAATCTAATTCATGATTCTTTGTCCTAAATTTTAGTAACATATTTATGTCATTGCAATCGATATTAAAATTCAGATATGATTTTAAGGTTTCCTCAAACTGGCATAGTTCTAGATACGTCAGACCAGAATGGCTCTCTTTTGATGTAGATATCCATTTTCCCTGTTGTATTGACATATTCGGTCTTTTGCAATTCTCAAGTATGCTTTTTTATCAGCCGTTAGCTGTTCATCCCATAGCTTTGGCAGGTTTAGTTTTGTAAGTAATCTGTTTATTCTCCAACACCATGTGTATCTACTCTCACTTCCATTTGATATCATATGGAGATATATAGCTTTATATACCTGTTTAATTAAGCTATTTCCCTCATTTGTAATTAATCTTATCCAAAGACAGATCGCAGCTTTATAGAAATGAATATCCATAGGACGTATTCCAAATTCACCGATTAAGCAATAACTTGTTATACTCGGCTTTAAGTGATACTATCGTTTATAAAACTGGTATTGAATCTGATCAAAACTCTTCAGGTTATCGAAAAAACAAAATTCGGTACAGTATTTCATTCTAGACAGTGCAAGCATTTCAAAGGTATTTTTCAAAATTTCACCAAAAACTTGTTCAAATTCTTAAAGTTGTTTAGCCGTGAGATAAACTGCTTGTTTACCTTTAGCCATCAATTGTTCTAAATGATATCTATTATTTTTCGATATCCACATTCCTAGATACTTATATTTATCAACCACTTCAATGGATATCTGCTTACCATTGAGACTAACTTCAAATTGGTCTGTATTTGTAGTGAAATTTTCAGTCATGATTTTGGTTTTTTCATAATTTATGTAAAGGCCATTTTCTGTACACAATTTGCAAAGTATTTTAAACTGACTATTCAAACCTCGCATACTTTCACTCATTAAAAGTATATCATCCGCATATATGAGTGATGACAGTTCCAAATCAAAAAGTCGAACAGGATCAATTTCATCTTTACTAGCATTTAAGGTATCAATGAAATCATTTATATAAATGCTACGAGTAAATAGGGTTGGTGATAGTACGTCTCCTTGTGGAATTATCAAGATTATCAATGCACTTTTGTCCTTAGAACAATTTTGGCATACAACTGTAGGATAAGCATGTATTGCTTGATAACTTTAGATCATTGATTACTATATGAGTATGGAAATCTGAAGCCTTCTCTGTGCTTCTCTTATGTTTAATATTCTTAACATCTATATTTTCATTAATCAGCTGCCAATAACTTTTGTGATCATTATTTTCCCGTGCATTTTTTAGACCTATTAGTCCATTTTTCTTTTCCTTTCTTCTGTCTGCCTTTACCTTTTTATTCAGATTCCTTTTACTCTCCATTAGTCGATTTAAGTTTTCAGTTGTAGGGAATTTTTTCCATCGAGAAACTATTTTCCTATAATGCTTTCTTAATGTTCGTGTTTCGCTAGGGAGAACAATTTTCCGAATTGGTTTTCTATTGGTTTTTATGCAAAGTGAGTTAATTTGGCATAATTTATTAAATACATTGTCAACGGATAAATCCTTTTCCAGAATTTGATTATTTAAGTCTTTACACTTTCTTGTAAACATGACGTGATCAAAAACCGTGTCTTTGTCCCATTTATACGGCTCTATCCATTTAGCACGATTATAATTTTGATCAGACGACTGTTTTAGTTCTTTAAATTCTGACTTTAATTCAATTTGGAATTTTATTTGCATTGGAGCGTGGTCCGTATAAATAACTAGTTGCATTATTTCAAAAGAAGTAAGATAATTTATCATTGATTCTGAAATTGGAAGGCAGTCAATCACGGATTTGCGCATCTCATTATTTTGATTTCTATAGTATGTGCATCTACCTTTAGAATGATTTTTTAATCTGTCATTGGTAATTATTAGAGAGGTTTCATTACAGAAATTAATTATATATTTACCCATTGCATTTACTATTTGATCTTCCGATTCTCTATCTTGAAGTGCAGAATTAGTATGATTTGTTTCATTTCCAATGCGATCATTAAAATCTCCGATCATTATAATGCTCTTCATTTTAAATTGAATCATGTACTGTTTAATTCTCGATCTTTGTATTTTGAATCGCGATTATCCACATAATAAATAATCAAGAATATGTCTTCTAAATGATCCCAATGCATGCTGTTTAATTTGAGTATTTGGAGATTTCCTCGTTCTTTAATCAAGCTTTCAACATTTAGCAGAGAAATATTATCACCCTCTTTTACATAAACAGAAACGCCTTTTATATTTCTTCCGCGACTAATATTCTTTTTTATTGTCGTGCGAAAAGCGTGGCAATTTTCTAACACTGATTGATCTTGAGTATCACTAAAATGTGTTTCTGTTAAACATATTATATTAGCCCTTTGGATATCATGTATGAAAAAATCATTTTAATTTTATCGCTATTCAATCCGTTAATGTTTACATAGAATAATAATTGTATTTCCATATATTTCTTCAGTTTCTTTCCAGCAGTCATTATTTCATCCTCTCCTTCCTTTAGTTCATCAAAGATACCGATTTTCATCATAGTCATAGAGTGTTGAGTGATTTATGCAACTATTGTTGTCTGTTCTGCAATGATTGTTTCTTTGCTCATGTTGATTTGGTGATTGTGGTCTGATTCTCTCGTCAGGGAATTGATCGTATTCTCTTCGGTGATTTCTGTTGTAGTATTGCTGTTGTCGTCTGTCGTATGTTCGTTGCTCACGGTATGAATACCTTGTGTATCTGCTTTCACATACCCATTCATATCTTCTGCCATATTCAGCATTTCTCCTTTGTCTTTGATGCTGCATTGGTCTTCGGTATTGTTGTAGGTGCATTCTTCGGTGTGGTCTTGCATAGTGGTTGGTGTTGAACCAGCAATTCCAGGAAAGGTGCCCATGTCTTCCACACATATAACATGATCGCAAGGATTTTGACCTTTGAGTATGTCTTTGTGGATACTCTTGTTGATCCGAATGTTGAACTTCTTGCTGTTGTGTTTGCTGCTTTGCTTCAGTTTGTCGTTGCTCTATTTGTAGAAGTTTGGGTGAAGCATTTGCCGGTAGGAATTTTGGGTGACGTGCATTTGGTGGGCTTTGTTTTCCCTTTCTGTTTTTCCTTTTGTTTTCCCCGATTCTGCTTGTTTTTGTGTCATTCAATGTGCTTCGTTATGTTTTGTATGTCTGTGGGATAGTTATTATGCATACAAGTTTCACATGTAAATTTGCGTTTAGTTTTTATGTACTTGACAAACTCATACGATGGTAAATTCGTACAATGTGCATGAAAAAATGTATCGCACTTTTCACAAGCTAGTTGAATATCCAGTTCAGATACGAAATCTTCGCAAACTTCACATCTTCGATCGCTTGGCTTGTTCGGAGATATTGGGCCGTATTCCAGAACCTCCCTTAATTTTTCTCGCAAGGCCACCTTGACCAAGGGAGGCATTTCCAAGGTGCCCTTATTCAAGGCAGCCTTGACTTATAGGTATTCCAGAACGTACCTTTGAAGCTCCCTTCATGAAGGAGTTCCTTACTGCTAAGTCTCCCTTCAGTTGCTGCAAAACTTCATGGCACTCAAGGATCAGATTTGTGCAGATTTGTGTGATGGATCAGATTTCTATGCACGACACTAACAGGATAAAGTATTAGAGTCAGATATCTTTGCCTATTGTCTAGGTATTTGACAAGTAAATAAGTACAATCTTCATAAGAAAGTCTTTGGACGGCTGGCGTGTTATTGCTGTTTCACTAAGACACTGAACTTCGCTCACCAAAATCAACGGAATAGGGATTGTTTGATTTATGAAAAAATGGCTACAAAAAATTAAATGATTAGAAAACGACAACAAGAAGGACACCAACAAACTAGAAATACAATAAGGATTACTTCGATACCAAAAACTACGAAAAACGATTGCTTAAAACTAATATAACAAAGAAATTTCAACAACTGACACGAACTATTGATAATACGACCGCACGCTAACACGCTAACAGAGGGCATATGTATGTGCATCTCCGCAATTCCCATTGGAGGTGCCAGAATTGTGATTTGTTTCCAAGTATACACTAATTCATTCATTCATTCATCTTTAATGTCATCTGTCAGACAATACTTTATAGATTATAACTTGCACTCATGCCTTGTGACTGTCTTGGTCTCTTTTTAAATGTGTTCATCATCGATTTCATGTCCAAAATTGTATAATCCTGTCTGTTTGTTGTATTACAACCACTGATGATGGAAACCACGGTATTTGAAACCGGATGGCAATAACTGATTTCACAACACCTAACTACAATCAGTAAATTACATGCAAATGGAAATACTTAGCAAGTAAAATGTCAGAACATCTCTTACTTGGACAGTCCTCGAGCTTGCATGATTTCATTTCCATGGAACCACCAAGACATTTAGAATAATAGGAAGATTTTATGCATTTTTGTCTTCTGATCCGATTACCGTAATCGAAGTGCTGCATTTTGACCAATTCGACCATTCAGACCATTCTCCTGAAGAGAAAGACGAGGAAGCATGGAAATGTTCCAGATATAGAGTGATTGAATTCTGAAAAATGTTGGTACGAGTATGTGTCAAGACAAAAACTCGTAATAGAACAATTTTGGAAATGCACCTTAGACCAGGGCAGTGGAGCCGATGCGTTATCTCATCGGCTCCGGCTCCACGACAATGATGTGAAAGGCTCCGGCTCGGCTCCGGCTCCGACTTCAAATTCAGGTTCTATCTATGCTGGTTTTCCTGGATCCGTTGAACGGGTTTTTTGGATAACGGTGTGGCCTATAGTGGCTTGCTACAATCATCAAATTAGTTTTCATTAACAAGCAACGACTTAAGTTAATAATAAAAATGATAATAGCCCAATATAATGACAAATAACATACTTGTCATATATTTTTGCATGAATTAACTATCTCTGAAAGATAAAATAAAGTTATAGCCAGGATTGGTTAAATTAGATAAAGATCTCTCGCACTGGCTAAATATAAATTGGCCTAGCCTGCAACCAGTCTACTACGAGGCTACATTAAATAAGACCACATGAGTGATGATGATATACCTAATTAGCCGTCACAGGGGCCGAATAGTAGTATAAGCTTTTTAACAAAGCTTGAATATGAAACTGGATAGCGTATGCCTCTAGACAGCTTATAGGGCATGTATCTACTCGAACATGGAAAGGGTATCGGCTATATAGCCAAATATACCGTATCAATAAAGATATCAATTGCTTTATTGAATATTAAAGTGTATATAGGCTAGCTTAGGTTGTTATTGTTATTTGTTATTGCCTTTATTCAATAGTCTGTTGGTCCATGAATAATATGATCGGTGGGTAGCCCACGACTCATCATCTGTAGAAATTGTAGTTTAGATAGCCTCATTGCAGTGTAGGCTAGAAATGTACAATTGAAAATTTTTACTTAAAAAAATTAAAAATATCTAATTTAGGACAAGTTTTGTAATTCTATGTAGCATACTTAATAAGTTAAGGCCTAACTTACATTATATTAATTTCGTATTTTTCATTATGGCGTAAAGTTGCACTAAATAATTCATCAGTGATTCATGTATATTATTATATTCAATTTATGTATAACACATTACCACTATTCCTCTGATGATGGTTAGGCTGATGAAACTGAACTCGGAGTATCACACAGTATGTTGCAGGGTGCTATGCATAATAAAAATTTGACTGCGAGCACCGAGCAGAAATCCCATCTACTTTACTAGCTTTCGAATGCGCGTGCGGTTTAATGTCACAGACAATAGAAAAGGGAGGTCAAAAGGCGCCTTTATTGAGAGCGTCTCAGTCTTTTTTTATTGTTTACATATAAGTCAGCATGATATCAGCATAAAGTGTTGACAGACGGAAAAAATAATAATGAAAATTCTTGAAATCCACAGGTCTATGACATTTGGGGAAATATTATTACACGATACGGCTCTTGTGCAGTCCTCCCCCCCCCCATTTTTTTCTCTGGTCACAAGATGCAGCACCATTGGATGTCCATTTCAGCATCACCGATTTGAGTGAAGTATTCCGTGCTGTTGTAAAAATCTACGTGGGTAATTGCGATGTCATGGTCGCAAACTTCGTCAGCAAGTCAACATTGTAATTTGCCTTCAGGTTTTTCGCATTGAAATATACCCTTTGAATTTTGAAGTCAAAGGAAATTCATTGTGAATGAGATACCTTTAAAATAATAGGGCGCTACTAGAAGTGGCTGGGTCGCTTATTACTATAGCCATGTGAGGACTTGTAGTCAGGTCATTCGTGTGAGTGTGAAGAGTTATCCCTCCAATCAAAGTTGATCAAATTGAATAATCGATTGTTTTGAAAAATGTAGGTGGGGGGATTGCACAAGAGCCTACAATACAATCTAAGGAAATTGGCATTGTCACAGATGCCAGTAGCTTCTGCCAGTAGCCATACCGATAGATGATAGCCTACATAGTAACCGTATTAGATTTAAGACATTGCGCAAGAAATGTAGCTATATTATCTTTGCTGACTGAACTGAAAATGTGTACATAAATGACTGGCGACTTGTCTCTAGGAATCTACAATCATCTAGTTAGCATGCATATAACAAGTCTTCAAATTAATGGATTTTGGAGAATACGTTGTCAATATGGAAATTAGTCTTACGAAACATATGCAATAAAAAAATATTACACATGTGTGTAAATATATAATAAATATAATACAAAAGAAGGCGGCAACTGCAAAGAAAGATGTCGTGGAGGACAGATCATTGGTATACTTAAAAGACATATCTTTAGATTTCAAATGATTTAATTTTTTTATGATGCCAATTAATAACTTTCAAAATTCTAGATTTATGTCAAAGCTCAAACTATCGGAGCCGGAGTCGGAGCCCTTGTGATAAATCGGCTCCGGCTCCGGCTCCGACCAAAACCATCGGTTCCTTAAGGCTCCGGCTCCGGCTCGGCTCGGCTCCGGCTCCACAGCCCTGCCTTAGACTGTATATAACTGCATCTATCAAAGAGTGGATGCATGGCCATCTGTTCGCATTTTTCTTGAAAATGAAATGTGCTTGCAGTATGCCAGTTAGACTGGACAAAGAATAGAAAGATGTCCTCAGACTTGAACAATTTAGGTACAAACTTTCCTTTTCACCTGTAGACACTGCATTTCGCGCTACAAGGGCTGGTTGCTCTGAAATCGTTCAAGTCTGAAGACATCTTTCTATTCTCTGCACAGGCGAACTGACACTCTGCAATTCTATTATCATCAGCCGAAGGGTAAGCCAGGATAATATCAGGACGCAGAGCAGTCTTCTGTGCAAGTCCTTCAGCTTGTTCATCCATATACATATACAGTAGATGATGCCCGTAATTCCGAGACGTAGTGGCGAGCCCCTGTAGCACTGATAACTGACAAATTTTAAATATAATGTATTCTTAAATTTCTTATGCATGTGGACATCTCTCCATGTAAGCGAGGATTTCAGGACTTTTGTTATTTTATGTTCAAGCTTCTCCAAACAATTGAAGAATGTGGAGCAGCAAAATATCATATTTGTGACCTTGTTTTCGAAGGAAGTTTCATCTCTTCCTTAACGGAGATTCTTAGTGAAAAAAATGTTTAGAAGTTTTTTGTAACGAAATTAATAGAATGTCATTTTCAATAACAAATAAAACGTTCATGAATCTTTGTAGTGTTCCTTTGACTCTGCATATGAAACTTCCATTCGAAATATGCATTAATTGGCATTTATTCCTATATGTTCATGGTGAGCGTCATCAATGACGTCTGGATATCTATAATTTAAGCTTTCATAGTTACTGAAAAGTCCATGGTATCTTGGACATCTGTATGAGATGCTGATATACACTTGCGTCAAATGATGAGCCTTAAATAATGAGAAAAATGAAAAAATCAAGCTAACAATCCCGCATAGGTGTGTGAAAGTCTATTCAAATTTCTTTTATATTTCACAGTGTAATAATCTGCATTGATTATTGCTTCCGTAATAAATTTAAGTTTATGCACTCTTCCACTCTATTTTGGTTTATGCACTTTATGCACTCTTTGGAAAATATGAACTTCATAAAGTCTATGGTTTCGAAAGAGTGCAATAAATCGTCTTTATTGCATCATTTCATTGAAATACATTAGCACATAGAAAGTTTTTCATCCTCTAAAACGGTGAATTCTACATAGTAATCTCAAAAATACCGTTGATATCTACAATTCCATATCAAATAGAGGTAGAAATTTGGCAGCTGTAAAATTCTGATGGTCATAGATTCCGAGAATCATGTGAAGCACAAAGTTACTCGTGCAACTCGTGCAAAGATCTTGGTTACATTATTCTCGATCAACAAACTGTGCCAATCCCGCATAGGTGTGTGAAAGTCTATTCAAATTTCTTTTCTGAAACTTTAATTTAAAATGCTCTTCAATCGGGCATCAAAGTGTCCTTTGTGAAAATGATGTCAGATCTTATCAACTGTCAATTTAAGTAAGAAAATGGTTATAATGAGCTCATTTTTAATTGTCCTTAGCTGCCAACAAAATTCCCAATTGTTATTTGAAATTCATTGAATTTTTTCATGTTGTCATACTTCAAATGTTCAATTTGCATTGAACCCTCGCCCCACTGAAGTACTTTTCCTAACGCGCCGCATTCCCCCTCCCCCAACTGATCTCCCAAACTAGGCATTAAAGAAGGATTCAGAAAAACCGCATCTGTTTTATTTCTAAGGTCCTCCCTCGACTGAGGTGAAGTTCAAGGGTATAAAAACGCCAATTTTTAACAAATTTCCTTTATTCACTGTTTGAAATGGAAAATGACAACAAAAACTAATGAACCATGAACTAATCGAATGATCTGGTCAAGTTGGTAAATAAAATGATTAGTTGTTATGAGATTAAATCATTGTGTTAGATGAGGTCAAAGGTCAAATAATTCAAACCTTTAGTTCAGCTCAAATATCACTAAAATCGCACATTTTAGTATTTAGTTTCTGCAGGTGAAGAAACAGCCAAATCGGTGAACTTTTATCGAGACACTGAGGCTAAATGCAACATGACTCCGAAAATTTTCAATAATTGCTGATCAGATGCAGAATTAGAATGTACAAAATAATAAAAAATTATATTTGAAGTTTAAATTTCAAATTTCAAACATTCATTCATACATAATAAGCAGATCATTTCAAATTCAAAGATTTTGCATTTGCGAATATCTCCATTATTAATGGGAAGAATCCTTTATGTAATCTCAACTTATTCCATCAAGAATTGATAAAGAAATAAATAAACGTTTATTTATCAATACTGAAAATCATGCATTTCTAAATGAAGTCAAACACAAAGTTAAATACATCAAATAAGTAACTTTCTTGATAGCTGTCTGTTGTAAAGTACGGAACACCGAGGAATGAAGAAGGATGACCGACGCGATGTCACACAGACATGCAGTTGAACGTGACCACTTCTTGAAATTACAGATGGAAAAATAGAATGAATGCAATTTTCAGGATTTCGAAGTTGGTTGAAGATGGCTCCCTCTTATGTCGTCTGCTTTCAAGCGAGGGAAACAAAGTGCAAGTGCAAGTTACAGAACAGATTATTCTGTGGCAACCTTTGTTGATTTTCTCGAGCTTGGAGGAATTTCCTTTGTTCATTCCCAGAAGTAAAGGTGAGTTACGAGTATATTCGAGAACTGAAGGTATATGTGCCTTATAAACTTATTATCTCTTCTTTTTTAGTTACAACCGGCATACGTCGTAATTTCTTCAAAAGATAGATTTTTGACTGGAGGACTTGCATATCTGAGTAACGTGCTGATCCCATTTCAGATTACTTTGGAAGATAACTCCGAGGAATTTCATGGATTCTACGTGCGGAATGTCAAAGTAATTTACTGAATCCGAATCGTTGCTTGCCTTTTATCGAAATATCATAATTTTTGTCTTTTTATGTGATTAGACAAGAAACATTTTTCTTCGCTCTACTTTCAAATGTTTTTAATTTCATTTTCGATCGCATTTTATAAAAAAATGATTCATTGAGATAGATTCGTTGATGCCACAATATACATGTACATTAGAAGTACCGAAATCAGCCAAAATATTCCAAACATTCAAATTGTAAAATAGCTCTCCCGCCAAAGTCATATTGCCAAATTAATAATCCTTCTATCAAAACTTGCATAATACGTAGAAAATGAGCTATTATAATTCTGGTGGCCATAGCTTGATTGGCTTAAAGATATTCAAAAATTCACCAGAGGGGCAGTGGGGCGAGAGTCAACACTTAATTTTGTCAGATTGGTCTTTCATTCATCTCTTCCCGATATACATCTTCCTCAACACATCATATCTGCTTTACAAAACATTGGAGTGATTGCTCTTTGAGGATAATCCTCCACATTTCATGCGTACATGCACAATTCAATCTCTTTTTGTTGATAAGTTCACTACATTCAAACAATTTGGCATCGTGAATTGCCGAAATTCGATATAAACTGTCAAAAATGTCAAAATTTGTCAAAATTGCCATTTCTGAATTTTGAAATGTTTTCTTTAATTCGAAGATGATCGTTTCAGATCAAATGAATGTCAACGTTTAAAGGTTCACACTCTATCATTTACAGTCCGTCTGAGAATATCATATGACTCGGAGCATAATGTGAAATTCACCCTCGCCATTCAAGAAATTTGTTCAAAAGCAAAATTGACATTCTGCACGGTTTTACCAGACACTGAGGCTGCGACTGTGTCGCGAAACGTCTGTCTCT
The DNA here is from genome assembly GCA_907163375.1 of Prostheceraeus crozeri. Lineage (NCBI taxonomy): Eukaryota > Metazoa > Platyhelminthes > Polycladida > Euryleptidae > Prostheceraeus > Prostheceraeus crozeri. Next base: position 48,275 of record CAJQUW010009206.1, read on the forward strand.
TGTACATACTTTTGACATTAAACTTTTACGGATAAACCACAGGAAGTGCTCTTTATTTCTTTATTTCTCTTTATGTTTAAAAGCAGCATTATTGAGCAGATTCATGAAAAATTACAAGTTCCTGTATGCACTGTAAATCATAAAGTCCTATTTAACTATAGTATGTCCAACATTTTATCTACCTAAAACGTCCATTTTGTCAAAAAGACGAAATCATTAAAAATCAATTGAAAACTCATTTTAAGAGATGCTTACATATATTCTGTTTATTGACCACTGACTCTTGATAACTTGAGTCCATGCTGAATACTTTTTGTTTATTCATAACTGTATTAAACACCAAGCAAATAATAGAGTTTGACACTGAAATAAGCTTTGCCGCTATAATGATGCTAGAGGGCACTACAAATGCAATGTAGTTCTTTATTCATTGTCTTGCATGCATGTCAATCCGCTTGTCTATTTCCAGCTGAGACACGAGTGTGCATTGTTGACGAGCAGTGACTGTGTGAAGAAGTGACGCCTATCAAACGGTCAATATAGTTGTTCATAGTCAGATACGTAGAATAATTCCTCCGATGCCAATTTTGATGAATCATGAGTGAAAAATGACAATTATTTATGCATTTCAGAGTTAGACATTTCTTGTTTCACAGAGTGGGTGTCTGGGCGTACCACACCATTGATATAGAAAGGGGAAGATTGCGCGGTCTGCTATCTCCACGTGTATCTGAAATGAAGCCAGGTGACTCACGAACGGCATGTGTTGTAGTGGCAGAAAGATAGAACTGATAGCACATCACACGTGTTATCCTTATATAAAGGCAAAGTGCATTCTTGCCTCTCAGTCGATTTTGATTATGGTAAAGAGTTGCTGCGTACCTTTGTGCTCGAATAGAGCAACTAAAGGAACTCATCTATCCTTCCATGCTTTCCCTCTGTCAAATCCAGAGAGAACACTGCAATGGACTATCACGATCCGACGAAAACATTTTCAACCTAAGAAAGGTTTGAGTTTCGTTTGCTCCGTCCATTTCTCAGACCCGGATTATAAAACTGGTGATACGATTTACAGAAGAGATGGGAAAGATGTCGTCGAACCTTCGAACCATCGAGTGCTTAGAAAGGATGCTGTTCCCTCTTTGTTTCCCGGTTATCCTGTTTATATGGATGGTTCCTCTCGCCCTAATCGACGCAAATCGCCCATGAAACGGGACATCTGTGAAATTGTGACCCCACTTTCTTTTGACGAAAGCTTCACATCCACATCAAAAGATCAATCACTCCAAGTCAACATGTAAGTGTTCAATTATTTACTCAATTCATCAGAATAGTGAAATATACACGTCCTTATAAATTATGTTGAATAGTACACGTTATGAATTTACATGTCCTTTACGTATCTTCATAAATTGTTGAAGAGTAGGGTATTTTCTTGCCTTCATAAATTATTAGAGTTTGTAGGACAAGAATTCTACATATTATTATTAATTACATGAGACCCTTCGAAATTTGTTACATGAAGAGTAATTATGATAATAATCGAGGATGTTGACACAGTTATGCGAACTTTGATAAATAGTTTACAACACAAAATATCTCGCAGTGACGCGTATAATCAACTACTCAATACTTAACAAAATATTTTATGTTTTAGCTGTTCATGTCCCGAATTGAGACGCAAGATAAAAACAAAAGACCAAAGAATTCGACGTCAAAAGAAAAGTATAACATCTTTTAAAAGCCTCATAGCTGAATTGAAGAAAAAAGCTGTTCATGTCCCGAATTGAGACGCAAGATAAAAACAAAAGACCAAAGAATTCGACGTCAAAAGAAAAGTACAACATCTTTTAAAAGCCTCATAGCTGGATTGAAGAAAAAATACCTGATTGACTCTCGTCAACAAGAATCATTTAGTGGATTAAGCCTGAAATTGTTTGAGGATGAATTCAAAAATTCCCAAAGACATCCCTGTGGTTATCGTTACTGTAATGACGTAGCCAAGTTTGTTATTTCCTTACATTATTACAGTCCCAAAGCATACAAACTGGTCAGATCCGTTCTTCACTTATCACACCCATCAACAATTCGAGCATGGGCTTCAAATGTTGACTGTAGCCCTGGGATACTGGAAAATGTTTTTCACTATTTGTCGAAAGCTATCGAACGTGACTCAAGAATGCGGGAATGTTCTCTCATAGCGGATGAAATGAGCATACGGAAATTGTGAGTTGGATTCTTCACGGTAAGTAGCATATGAAACTTTTGTAAATCTATAATCGAAAATAAGTATTGTATCTATCGAGTGCATCGCAGCATATGTGAATTAGATTGAATAGATTAAATATACATTAGAATAAGATTTTATTCTACATAAGCATTTTTTATTAAATTATTGATCATGTATACGCACTATCCATACTCTTATTGATCGTGTCAATCAATTTCATAATATAGGCATATAAAAAGTAAATGCTATTAATACCTCTATTCAAGGACATAATGATTAAACTAGATATTATGCATTAATTATAGTAATTCCTCATTACAGAGGGATGTTTATTGGCGGCGAGGATTATGGTGGTGGGCCGATTCCCGAAACTACTGCGACTAGTGCACTGGTTTTGCAACTTGTTGGTCTCCGTGGGAGATGGAAAATCCCAGTGGCATATTTTTTCACTGATTATGTCAAAAGTGAAATGCTTGCATCCGTTATACGCGATACAATCCACAGAGCTTACGAATTTGGTATTCATGTCAAAGCTGTGGTATCTGATGGTCTTGCTGCCAATTTCAAAGCTGGACAATGTCTTGGCGCCAACATGGCAACACACCGATCACTCATTTTTTGTGAACAAATTTTTTGTGATGTTTTAACAATATTTCAGCCTATCCGCTGTATGTACGAGTGTATGTTTCAGATAACATTTGCTATGGGTCTATATAAGATAGCGAAGTGAAAGGAATTTTCTTATGTACTTCAATGATAAGTACAGAAATACATATAGACAATGCTTAGATGCGCATTTGAGACTGTCTGATTTAGGGAAGCTAACGCCCGTTCACTTTCTGCCACTATTACACGATCGCCAGTGTCAACCGCTGGCTTCACTTTCTCGCGAGACTGCATTATCTTCCCCTTTCTACATCAATGTACCACACCCGAGGTCATCCCATCCATAATCATCATAAGAGCTGCTAACCGTGTAGCGTGATTTGCGCATGTAAACGAGACATTCATGTGCTGCACCGACTGGCTCATCATATCTGTAGCCGACAAAAGGACATTTTGTTATCTCATCCTGCAGTTTGCAATGATTATTCGGTGAATCTTTCATTCCCAGATAGAACATTGCTACTTGATACCGAGTGCGACCGTGTGGAGGTGCAATTGTCTGGATATATTTTTCTGGCAAGGTGGCAACGATTGTATTTAGTACAAAATCCTTTTCATTCTTGCTTTCTGGAGAGAAAGATGCAGCATTCGGATGCGGCATTAAGTGATAGCAGAAATTAATCCGCCCTCCACGTGTCTGCGTCAAAGCAGTGCCTTCCTGGCTAATTTACGCTCTCAACAGATTGTGCGGTGGCCTCGTGTTTAGAGGGTATGCTTGCACGTCCTCTAGCTCCAACTTCGCTGGTTCGAACCTTCCCACGACTGATGAGGACCAACTGGCTGAAACATGTCTCGTGGTGCCTACATCTATTGATGTTCATTAAATTCATCATTTGGAAGGTTACCTGTGAAATGTTCGAATGATAGGCCTACCCTATTGGCGGGATCAAGGCTTGACCATCACACTTTAGCTGTCACAGAAATTATAATCATTGATTGAATATTTCATCAAAAGTGTCGGCATTTGAACATAGAAATATATAAAGATTACATTGATATCGTTCAAATAAAAATTGTAGAAAGTACGGCATAGTCGGGGCGGCCTTGATCATGGCCAATGTTATTTTACACTTTTGTGCTGAATGGTTAGTAAAGAAGTAGAAATGCTTTTTAAAAGTCTTGGATTTGTTCGAAAGAGCCAATAGATGCATGGATGGTCGTGTGCAAATATCGACTTTTGATACGGGAATTAAAAAGAAATCAGCAGGGTGTCCATTATGTTTAGCAAGAAGCGATATTATTCCTTTATTTTTGTCTCGATTTTGATGGCAAAACAAGTCATGTGTCAAAGTATTTCACACTTTGCGGGCTTTTATAAATTCAAAAAGATTGATGAATCGTGAAGACCATCAAGCTGAAGCACCAAATTCAGCCAATCAATGCAATTTAGAGCCGCTGATTGCATCACTGCCATCGGTCATACCTCAGTGTGAATAATGTTTAATAATGAGACAAGAGTCCTCGGTCGTTGGCTGTGTACACTATTTATAAGTGGCCCAACACTCTGGATTCAAATCCGGAGATCTTGGAGGCCATCGATGAGGAAACAGACGACTGCATGACTACTCGATAACAGAAAGTTTCACTCAAGAAACGTCTTGCTCAATTCATAACATGGCCCTAGGCTGCGTTTACACGTGCAACTTTATTGCTGACACTTTTCGATCCATGATGAGTCAGAAAAGAATGGAAGAACAATGGAAGCAAAGAGATGCCTTCAATTATCGTGCTTCGTGTGTCACCAGACAATAGCAGAGCTGCCACTCTTATCAAAAATAAAAACCGGAAAGTTAAATCGGAATGGGCCCCTAAAATACTTAGCAGTAGGCCACCTCCAGAAGAGAAACTTGCGATCATTCAATATCACACAATCCGGAAAATTTTGATAGCGTTCAGACAGAAATTGGGTCTGTTCTTGTAAAGATGTTTCTGAATTCTCCAATCCTTTCTAATCGGCCGATTACTTGCCGATTTGTGGACTTTTGAAGACTTTTGTTGATTTTCATTCAGATTTGGTGAGTGATCGAAAGACAAGATTTCAAATATATAAAGTATACCAGATTATTACATGGTTGTAGAATCGTATTTCAGAATCCCTTCTATATCTGATAAAATTTGTTTCCGCGGAAAATCTTGGTAGAGAGGGATTCTATCGCGGATATCTGTCGTCCTAATAATCTGGCATACTTTATAACGGATAGAGGATAGCTATACGATTCTCTGACATAGCTCGTGAAATTATTTGATATATCCCTCGGGATTCATCAAATAATTCCCCTCTCTATATCCCAGAGAATCGCATAGCCATCCTCTATCCATTACTGTAATTGGATAAATTTAACTCTACAAGCATATACATTGAACTACTAATCTAAATTCAAATGACTTCTTTTTATCATTCCAATGATTGAAAACAACTGAATTCTCCCATTCTCTGATTTGAAATAGCCATTTGAATATATGCGCAAATTATGATTGAAAAATCAATTATTATATATAGCATTATCAAGATTCACTCCAATGTCTTCTTGCTCAGAACAAAGGCATATGAGCATTTAAAAGTAAATGTAAATAGCTACCAACTGAATGCAATTTTTGATGTATATGTGCAAGTGAACATGCATAATTTCATATTTGTAGATGTCACGTATTCATAATTCGAAACATGCAACGCGTGCCAGCTTTTCAAACTGTAATTATGACTCGCACCCGCCAAGGAAATTTCCATGTTATCAATAAATTATCTCGGCAATAAAATGTCTGGAAAATTATATAGTAAATTATAGTATAGTAAGTAACTACGAGTCACTTTAGACACTTTCGACATAATAATAAGGGTGGTTTCTGTCATTTCACGCCATCATTGGTTAGAAAATGGATCGGTTGATCCGCGTCTCTATTATTTTAAGGTTTTTAATTATCGTTGTGATTTTGATTGAAATGAAAAGCTCATGTAATCACATAAAATAAACTTCTTACTGTATATTTCGGTCACCAATATTACTTCTACGAGTAACAAGTAGCCTGCTAGAATCTAATCAAAAGCCTTTGATGAAAATTAACTCTATGTGGGGATAGACTTCTATTGCATCACCCGCCGGCTGCCGTGAAGGTCTCTACAGCAGCGACAACGTGCATGGAGTAAACAAACATCGACTGCTTTGCTCGCTTTGCATCAGAGTGAAATCTCTCTTCTCCTTTGTTACTCGTAGCAAAGCTGCTTGGTCATCATCCTAAGTTTGAAACATGCCTCAGTCCTGTGCAGTTTTTGGGTGCAACACAAATAAGAAAATTTGCCCAGATCTGAGTTTCTTTTCAATACCCGAAAAATACTCTGACATCCAAAGACAGTGGATCTGAGTGATCTCTGGAGAAAATTTCACAATAAACTCGAACACTAAAAATAAAATTCCTTAGTGTGCACTGATTCCTGTGTACCGCAAGGGTCTGTTTTAGGCCCCTTTCTATTTGCGGCATTTACGTCAACTACTGACTTCAAGTCGAGCACCGTACAGTGTGTTAAATACGTTGATGATGTTACAATAATTGAGAAAATTGACTCATTATCACAGTATCCTCTACAAACTGATTCAATTAAAGAAAAGTTTTTTAATGCTGGACTTATGCTAAATTTGAATAAAAGTCAGGAACTGTTTGTTCAGAGATCCACTTTACGAGTTGACCTGATGTTTCCACCTATTTTTGCTCGAGTGTCTCAATTATGTGTTCTCGGTTTTGTGTTTTCCGACTCTCTGTCTTAGCAAGATCAAATAAGTACCATTTTGAAGACTTTATATAGTCCGCAAAGACTTTATATAGTGCGTTGTTTGAAATCTGTGCTCAGCAAAAGGGACCTGATTACTGTATATCATGCGATTATAACTTCTCTTTTCCTGTATGCAAGTCCTACGTATGGTAATTTACCGAAACTCTAGATGGCAAAGCTTGAGAGGTTTCAGAAGAGAGCCCATCGACTAATTTGCAGAATTGATTGTTTTTGTGACGCATTTCCTCCATTAACTTCAGTTTTCAAAGAGCGTGGACTTCAATTTTTAAAGTTTTGTGAGAAATTTTCAACTCATCCGCTGCATGACATGGTTCCAATCCGACTTCCAAATACTGGACACCTTCGGGTTCCTTTCTCATCAACCGCTAGACGCTCGAACGCTTTTTTCCCATGGATTTGTGGTGTTGCAAATGTCACGACCAACGATTTCTTGTGATTAATATTCATCTTTACTTATTGTGGTCTCATAAATACTCTTTAGCAAATTTTGTATTTCTTGTGTATTTTTGGTCTGAGTTTTAATATGTCGAATTGGTTATACGTTTATTTTGTGCATGTGTATATCTGACTTGTAAATTGAAATGTATGATTTTCATATGCAAAATATAAACGTTTCTCTCTCTCTCTCTATTATAAAATATGGCCAGAAGCCAAAGAAGGACAGGCTATCAGCACGTTAAAAAGCAAGCTATCAATGCACAAAATTACAGTAGGCTATATGTCGGTAAAGCTCTGGTGTTCGCTGATCTGCACCGGGTGCTTTTGCCAAAAAAGATGCGTGCATAGCGATGGACATATTGTCTAGCACTCCCTGATCCAAGGAAGTAGCTTGAAAATCAGAGTTGTAAGTGATACATCCATTATAGCGTTTTTCATCAGCACTATTTTGTTCAAGGCAGCAAACACACTCTCTTGATGAAGGCATAACTTCACAGTTTGTACATAAACACCATGACGATGATGTCAATAACCGCCGGTCGTCTGGACAAATCACTTTGGGGATGCATGTCCTCTTCAGTCTCTTCAGTTGGATGAGCGACACCTGCTTCAGAATACTCGCCTTTTGTTTTCCTTGACACTTTACTGGGCTCAAACGCATACCCAATTATTTCTTTATCTGTAATAAAATGACAACAATTATTCATAAATTTATTAATGAGAATGAGATCAGGCTTTCAAGTGAGTATTTTTTTCAGTTTCACTTATTTGTGCCCTTATTTTGTAAAAGTGTTATTCATATTCATATTCATGCGTAATTCGACATTAATTTTCATTTTTGAAATTATCTTGGAATTAGAATCACTTGTCTTGCTGATAAGACGACATAATGAAGGTTAGAATATAATGTGAGCTGAGACTGATCCAAAAAATTTGTGCCATGATATTATTCGACAGATGCGAGTCATAATGTAAGCTTAAAATTTACATGTATTTAGATGATTTTGTGATTAGGTTACTCTAAAAATCGTTTTGGACGCTCTAACGAAAACCTCAATTTGAATGTGAAATATTAATAAAACCAGGTAACAGCAAAAGTCTATTTTTGAGTTTTGAGTCCATTATTTTTTGTCATTTATTTTCTTTTTTGAGTTTGATACTTTAAAAAAAATGAAGAAAGTAGGATACAAGTGACAAATATATTCAATGCAATTATTTTTTTGCATTTTTCAAGACACTATTCGATGGGACACAATGCATTGGACTCATATCTGGTATAAAATTAATTTGATGTCTGGTATCAAATTAATGCTATCTGGTATCAAAAAAAGGCGACAAAAATTTATCATCGTCATCGCGTTCATTAGTTCATTGCGCTTAATTCATTTAGTTCATCGCTAATTCGTAATTCTGACAAAATCGTAAATTATGCTGTATTAATGTAAAATATGAAACTATGGGCATTATCATAATACTGTATCAGAAATCTAATATGTGAAATACTCAAGTGAAATATCGTAAAATTATATCATCTGGTATCAATAAAATCAATAAATGCGATAAACATTTATCATCTTCATCGCGTTCATTAGTTCATTGCGCCTTATGCATTCAGTTCATCGCTAATTCGTAGTTCTGACAAATTCGTAAATGATGATATTGATGTACTAATGTAAAATATGAAAATTTGGGCATTGTCCTGACTCTTTATTATAAATCTACCGCACCAAAATGAAGCAGGATCCCTTACTTTCTTTAGAAGCTGCCATGATCGATTACTTGGCGATTCCGCTTGCTGTTTCAGCGTCAGCAAGGGGCGAGTCCGCGGCTGATATCAATAGGCTCTACTGTTTGCTCCTTTGACTTCCCCGAATGACGTCACGAGAATACTTTCATCGGCTCCGTGTGTGTTAATGCATCTCGATACGAACGAATGAATATGCACACAGCTCCTTAAACATCATGAGCTATCTAAACAGGGTAACATGAAAAATTTGGAGGACTGGGTCTTTAACTAAATCCGTAATTTTAGTACATGGAAAACGTCGATTTTAGATGAATTTAAAAGGAATAATCGGCCCGATTAATCGGCTTCCTTCCACTGATTAATCGGTAATCGGCTGATTATCAAAATCAGTAATCGGACCACCCCTAGAACAAATCAGGCCCTGAGTAGGTAATCAAAAATCAACTTTATTTTTGCTAATTGAATTAGGCTGTATGTAGATCAGCTTATTTTCATGAACAGAAAGTACTAACTCACATAATGCACTACCTCTCGTCAGCTACCATTCCTTTTTCTTAAATAGACCTACTGAAACTGTTCTTAAAGGGTGCTCATTATTCAACGCAACAACTTGGAAGAAGACATTCTTATGATATTCATGTGGTAAACTGGGTTGAATCGGATAGTTCTTGCGGAATTTATTTAATTGCTTACGCATAATTGACATGGCGTAAATTAATGCACCGTATGAATTTATGATGATTGCTTTTAGTTTCATTGCATGCTAAAAAATTTGACCGACTTACTGATCCAGTTGATTGTGTCATAATTTTTGTACAACCTATTAACCATTAAGGGCCGTATGCACCAACAATAGCTTAGCCACAGATTTAACCTGTGGTTTGTTAACCAGATGGCTATATTTAAAAAGCAGGCGATATGCACCAAGTTTAATCCTCGATGGATAGTAAACCATCGATGGTTAATTTATCCATCATGAAGTGTGACGTTTTAGCGTAATAGTTCTATTTATAGTAATTACGCTATCATTCTACGTCAGCTCAGAGGATAAAAAGTGAAGTCTCCCTCAGAAAGACAATAGGAGAGCATGACTCGACAACGGGCGAGGAACTTCACTCCGGCTGAGGCAGTACATTGATCGAAAAATAGTCTTTTCTGCTGCGATAAAGCTCCGATACAGATGTTGCCTATTTTCACATGAGTGTCATCCACAACTCCAACAACTCCAGGAAATCTGCGTTTTTGGAAAAAATCGGCGGCAATTTCTTGGCGCTCTTGTACAGATGGGAGTTGAATAAGGCACTACTGAAAGTGCACCCTCTATGAAAGAGACGGAAACGCGCCTACTGCAGTTTAGTGCACCCTAAAACAACGGCGCATTCTCCCGCAAACGATGACTACGCACATTACACCGAAGCGCGCACTCGGTGTAATGTGCGAAGACGAAGACGAAGACGAAGACACAAAGACACTCATTTATAACTATAGGGAAGAACGAACGGCATTCATTCTGTTGATTAAATCATGTTGTTCTCACATGCATTTTAGGGTGCACTAAACTGCAGTAGTGCCGTTGAATAAACCGACGAGCAGCAAGAGCAATAACATTAGACACACGAACTATTCTGCAAGCTGTATTGAAATAGTTGAACCAGATAACAAAAAGTCGCTTTAGTAAAACGAAATCGTTGTCTAAATTCCTCTTCGCCAGACGAATCCAATATTCTATCGGGACGAGTTTTGCAATTGTTCTCTTTGAGCGCGTTCCAATTTGTGAAAGCTGGTTAAGATAATCATAATGCTCAAATGGATCTATTTTCATTTGCATGCATATAATGGTGAGTCTATAGCTTTATCGGTGAATGATCGAAACACTGCTGTCTGACTGAAGTTCTAAGGATTTTTCGTTCCTTTCATGTCAACGTCAGACAATTATCATATTCTACTTCAGTGATTGGTCGATACAAACAATGTTCGTCTTATCCACAGCTTTAACCCACCCCCTCAGCGTGGTTATATTTCGCTGGTTAAGTTTGCAGTTAACTGCGCGGTTATCCTGATGGATAAGTTGGTGCATACGAAACATTAACCTGAAGGATGAAGTCAGAGTTAACCATAGTTATTTATTGGTGCATACCACCGTTGGTTAGATTAAAAGTTAACCGTGCGATTAGCGTATTAACCGCGCGGTTAACTGTTGGTGCATACGGCCCTAAATGAATTGGATCTAAGTCAACAATGAGCCGCGTCGTAAATGAGGTTTGGTGGACTATGTACCAGGGATGCGGAGTTGGGGTCGGAGTCCTATCATTTTTTCTGGAGTCGGAGTCGGACTCCGGCATATTACTAGACCCGAAATATAATACAAACAAATTATTTATTCTTGTGCATATAGCTGTCACTGTCTTGATGTCAACTTTCTCCGTCAAACAACAGTACAGAGACAGCAGTGCATGCATAGCTTGCAATAGTTGAGGGCATGAACCGTGATAGTGAAAAAGGATTGTGAAAACGCCTTTGATAGATATCACTTTGTATATAAAGAATAACACCAAGGTATTCATGATGACCCGATATATTTCGCCGGTTCTGGACGTGGGACACACCGGAATGAATGCTGACAGAAGCGTAGTGAACATCGTTATAGGTTAACACGTGACAAGAAGTAAAAATGAATTCTAAGGTAGAAAATAATGTCAATGCGGATAATACTGATAGACAGAGTGCAGAGTAATACATATAAAAGCACAAAAAGGGAGAAAGAAGCTAAAGAAAACACCAGAGAAGTCACCAAGGCAGCAGTAAGCTAATGACAGTTTCTTTTTGAATGCACAAGTCAGGTTGTTTTACACTGATAAAAAGTGCTTCCAAGACACACTAATGCAGTCTTCCGCGACATCTCCTCAACACAGTAAAGCATGACTTGGCTGGCTTTGATGGGGTACATTGCTGTAAATGACGAGTGATGGCGCTTGCAGCTTTGGAACGTCGGTCCCCGTTCAGCAACCACCGTGGCACATGCTCAGAAATCCTTTGAGATAGTCTCCTCTCTGTCCGACCGACATACTTGCTACCGCAAGTACAGTTGAACTGGTACAGTACGTTAGATTCGGCGTCCAATGGGATTCTATCTTTGGGATTCTGGCACAAGAGTGGTTTAGTCACTGGAACCACCCGCAGCTCCACGGTAGAGTAAACCGCGCTTACGTCCTGTCTTAGTTGCCGTTTGATGTAGTTGTTCAACACATCTCCTTTGAATGGGACCCGAAGTGTGATGATCTTCTTCTTCGGTCCAAACTGTGGATCATGGGAGCGTAAAATACTATGCCTGTCGATAAGGCTCTGAGGGTAACCGTTGAGAAGAAGCGTACGGCATATAAATTCTTTCTCGCGAGGTAAAGCTGTTGGAGAACAGATACGGTTCGCACGGCAAAACAGAGTCTTGATAACACCAATCTTATACGACAGGGGAGCGAAACTTTTGAAGTGCACGTAGAGACCAGACCATGAAGGCTTGCGGTAAACCGATAGATCCAGAGAACCACTCTTGCTGCGACTAACTAGAACATCGAGGAATGGCAGTTTTCCGTTAAGCTCCATCTCACAAGTAAGAGTTAAATTTGAATGGATGCTATTGAGACACTTGATGAGAATGTCCACACTGTCCTCATCTCTACAAATTACAAACACATCATCCACGTAGCGAGCATACAGTCTGCAGTGTTTGCGGATGCTGTTAGATACTTTCGATTCCAGGTATCCGAGGAAGATATTGGCGAGTACCGGGCCCAAGGGACTGCCCATCGCGATACCATCAATTTGAAGGTAGTATTTCTCGTTAAAGAGAAATTGCACATTTGATACGGCCAATCTCAACAGGCGCTTGAGACCTGAGAATGGGACAGGAAGTTGAAGTCCATGGGTCAAAATGATTTCTTCTATAATATCAATAGTATCCAACAGTGGGACATTCGTGAACAACGATACAACATCGTAGGAAGCCATCACGTTACCATCCTGGATATTAAATTCTCGTAAATCATCGGCAAATGTAAAAGAGTCTTTTACCGTATGACCACTTACTGCCTTCTCCAGAGGCCTCAAGATCTTGTTGTGAGAAGATGTTGTGAGGGCTCTGAAGCAATTCGTCAGCGAAAACGTCATTTCCGAGTCGGCTTTCAATTTGGTAAAGCCTCAAGGATCGAAGATTCCTCGCTTGTATGGTTTACCGAAAATCCATAAGCAAGCAGTTCCCCTACGCCCGATCTTAAGTATGTGTGGATCACCTCAACACAAATTGGCTAAATGGTTGGTTTCGATCTTGAGACCTGTGGAGAAGGCAGTAAGTGGTCATACGGTAAAAGACTCTTTTACATTTGCCGATGATTTACGAGAATTTAATATCCAGGATGGTAACGTGATGGCTTCCTACGATGTTGTATCGTTGTTCACGAATGTCCCACTGTTGGATACTATTGATATTATAGAAGAAATCATTTTGACCCATGGACTTCAACTTCCTGTCCCATTCTCAGGTCTCAAGCGCCTGTTGAGATTGGCCGTATCAAATGTGCAATTTCTCTTTAACGAGAAATACTACCTTCAAATTGATGGTATCGCGATGGGCAGTCCCTTGGGCCCGGTACTCGCCAATATCTTCCTCGGATACCTGGAATCGAAAGTATCTAACAGCATCCGCAAACACTGCAGACTGTATGCTCGCTACGTGGATGATGTGTTTGTAATTTGTAGAGATGAGGACAGTGTGGACATTCTCATCAAGTGTCTCAATAGCATCCATTCAAATTTAACTCTTACTTGTGAGATGGAGCTTAACGGAAAACTGCCATTCCTCGATGTTCTAGTTAGTCGCAGCAAGAGTGGTTCTCTGGATCTATCGGTTTACCGCAAGCCTTCATGGTCTGGTCTCTACGTGCACTTCAAAAGTTTCGCTCCCCTGTCGTATAAGATTGGTGTTATCAAGACTCTGTTTTGCCGTGCGAACCGTATCTGTTCTCCAACAGCTTTACCTCGCGAGAAAGAATTTATATGCCGTACGCTTCTTCTCAACGGTTACCCTCAGAGCCTTATCGACAGGCATAGTATTTTACGCTCCCATGATCCACAGTTTGGACCGAAGAAGAAGATCATCACACTTCGGGTCCCATTCAAAGGAGATGTGTTGAACAACTACATCAAACGGCAACTAAGACAGGACGTAAGCGCGGTTTACTCTACCGTGGAGCTGCGGGTGGTTCCAGTGACTAAACCACTCTTGTGCCAGAATCCCAAAGATAGAATCCCATTGGACGCCGAATCTAACGTACTGTACCAGTTCAACTGTACTTGCGGTAGCAAGTATGTCGGTCGGACAGAGAGGAGACTATCTCAAAGGATTTCTGAGCATGTGCCACGGTGGTTGCTGAACGGGGACCGACGTTCCAAAGCTGCAAGCGCCATCACTCGTCATTTACAGCAATGTACCCCATCAAAGCCAGCCAAGTCATGCTTTACTGTGTTGAGGAGATGTCGCGGAAGACTGCATTAGTGTGTCTTGGAAGCACTTTTTATCAGTGTAAAACAACCTGACTTGTGCATTCAAAAAGAAACTGTCATTAGCTTACTGCTGCCTTGGTGACTTCTCTGGTGTTATTCTTTATATAAAAAGGATTGTCTTTTCACTCGGTGATTTAATTGAGAAGACAAGCCCTCCTAGCCTCGATCACACCTACACACCAAAGGTCACATCAGAGACGAAGATGAAATACTAGTTTGTTTGAGAACATTACTTCTTATCCTCACGTGATGGCTCCTCCAAACTGCACATTAAAATGGAAAGTGTACTCATATTTTTGGTGAAAGATTGGGGATTTCCCTGCCTAGTAGAGACTGGAGAAAAACCGTGTATAGCACACATCAACAAGATGAGAGTTGTAGCATCCAGCTTAAAGTGACATTTGATAGATTTGACTTATTGATAGATTAGATTTGACTTTCATCGAAAATGATTGATAATTGATGCAACAATGATTACTAAAAATAGGTTCAGGTGAGCCGATAGTGATCTATGATGTAAGTTGTTAGTCTATTTAAAAATCTAGGCTTTATATACTTGTCACCCGAAGTCGGAGTCCTATGAACACCGGAGTCGGAGTCGAAGTCGGAGTCCTATCATAATGATAGGATTCCGCATCCCTGCTATGTACATCGATGAATGTAATCCAGTTGAACATCAATGATTTGTCTCCAGAATATTGTGCTCCTGTTGACTGAAATATAGAATCGTGTTCATGGGACATCAACTGTATTAGATGTCGTGACTATTCACTAGATGTTGCGCAAATTTGACGATTTAAGTTGACTAAACCTACTATCATTACCAACAACTTACCAGACGCCACTTCACGCTCAGGTTGGAATGATTCTTTCATTGCAAAATTTATAAAATCATGCGTCTTTCTGTCTGTTGTTCACTGTCTCATTGAGTCACTGTCTGTCGCTGTATGCTTCACTCTTTAATAACAGCAGTCAGACAACGATTCGGAGTGACGTCACGAAAGTGTAAACGTCGAGTTATTTGTGTGGGAGCATCTCGTTCAATTCTCATGATGACGGTGAATTTCCAAGAGCTGGTGTATTCTGTGCACAGAGACTTTACAGGTAGCTAAAATAAGAGCATGCTGTGTTGTTTTCGACGTGTGTGAAGTTAGCCGTACCAATATCCGTACCACATCGAAAATCGCGTGTGCCACTCTCAAAAACAGCATTTACACATAATTTTAGAGTGTGCCAGCTTGTGCCACCAGAAATTTTTCAAAATGATGCAGCAGTTTGCGAGAAATCGTCCATCAAAACTTCGAGGTGGTACGGATGTGAAGTTAGCCGTACCAATTTACAGAAAAAATCTTAAATCGCATCTTTAAGAATTTTCAACCACATGGACGCCTAAAATAGCACGTCTAAAGCATGTGCCACCCACTACTTTGTCAATATTCACAATACTTACTGAGAAAATCGACAAAATGTCCTCAAAGTGGTACGGATGTGAAGTTAGCCGTACCACACGCGAAAACTGCGTGTGCAACTCGAATCAACACACCGAATACACTTATTGGGAGTGTGCCAGCTTGTGCCATCCCTCAGACAGCCCCAACTCTGCATAGAATCCGCGCAAATGCGGATTTTCCTCCGCAGCCACGCCCACAGCCCATCCGTACCACACGCGAAAATCGCGTGTGCCACTCGAATCAACACACCGAATACACTTATTGGGAGTGTGCCAGCTTGTACCACCCCTCAGACAGCCCCAACTCTGCGTAGAATCCGCACAAATGCGGATTTTCCTCCGCAGCCACGCCCACAGCCCATCCGTACCACACGCGAAAATCGCGTGTGCCACTCGAATCAACACACCGAATACACTTATTGGGAGTGTGCCAGCTTGTACCACCCCTCAGACAGCCCCAACTCTGCGTAGAATCCGCACAAATGCGGATTTTCCTCCGCAGCCACGCCCACAGCCCATCCGTACCACTTGTAAGCATCGTCAAGGGTCCATCAAATTGTTGACTGCTCATTCCGGTGCAATGGACATTGATGTCAATTCCTCCCATCCTGAGAGCACAATACAAATTAAAGATCTAAATTCGATTCAAACTGACTTGAATATGAGCAATAGACAAACTCCCAACATGTGGCCCAACATCTTCGATCAGCAACGAAACGTCGAAATTATGTTGAAAGTAATGCAAAACAAAACCTTAGCGAGAAGGATCACGTATTCGATAAAAACTTTGAAATTCGAACAATGGAATTCAGTAGCAGCGACAGCATGCACCCACGGCAATCTCGGCCTGTAGTGTTTTGCAATGATCTTGAAAAATTTATTGTAGACGTTTGCAATGCAAGGTCATTGACCTTGATGACGTGATCGTCAAGATCGGAATCGATTCTGGAGGTAATTTTTCGAAATTTTGCTTGTCCATGGTGCCCCGACAAGATCATCTACCAAAGTTTACTGGTGTCAAAGGTCTCTTCATCGTCGCAATTGTGCCTGAAATCGATGAATTGTACGTAAACTTGAAATAGGTTTGGATTATGCTGGTCTGCATACTGTGAACATTAATTTTTACATCGCAGCTGATCTTAAAATCTGTAATCTCATTCTTGGACTATTGAGTCATAGCTGTCTGCATCCTTGTTCTTGGTGTAACGTTTCAAAAGATAACCTTGAAAGTGGTGGAGAAAGACGAACTTTCAACTCTTTGATGGACTGATTTTGGCAATTCTGGTGAAAGCAAGCAGAATGCAAAAGCATTCGGCAACGTTATTCATCCACCGCTTGTTGCAATAACTGAAAGGTCCGATTCAGAATACATCATCGATCGATTGCCTCCCCCAGAACTATATCTGTTGATTGGTTCTGTATCAACTCTGTACAAACGCATGGAAGAGCGTTTTCCTGAGGCAGCACAGAAGTGGTTAATTGGTTGTCATGTCAACCCCTGTTGCCATCACGGCGGCGGTTCCTTTACAGGTTACGACTCGTGGTCACTTCTTAGGAAAGTTGATATTTTGGCGGCCAACTGTCCACTTGGATGTCTTCCGTTTGTTAAAGCATTTCGGAGTTTGAATAGTGTCGTGGCCAGCTGTTTCTCTTTCACGCTCGAGGAGAATTTTCAGGACATAATCCGTGAGTTCCGTGACGACTACTTCGCTCTCGGCATTACAGTGACATCCAAGATTCACGCAATTTTTCACCACGAGAGGGAATTTTGCCTCTCAAAACGTGAAGGAATGGGAAAGTACTGCGAACAAAGCTCAGAATCCGTTCACAGGAACTTCAACGATTTCTGGCAAAATTACGAAATGAAAGACTGTGACAAATTAAATTACAGAAACAGAATTCTCAGAGCAGTTTTGGCTTACAATGGACGTCACATATAATTTTGATTGAAATTTGTTTTTCTCAAATAAATATGTTGTTGGAAAAGTAACTTTGTTTTTATCGAATAATAGGAAGGTTTTGAAAGCATAAATATGAGTATAAAACGAATGTTCTAATGAATAAATTCGGAATCAATGTATAAAATGGAATTGCACTTAATACATCTACCGGACAGATTGATTCGACCGCCTTCTTAACGGTCGATGGTCAAATGCGTTTAAGAAGTTAAGAAGTTGCTGGACGCCGAAGGCCCGTCACGCTGAGCGACGTGTAAATTTATATCCTTTTATTTTCGACCAATATATTATATCGAGTCAGAAACTCTCTTTACTTGCCTGTGAAATGCATCGCCTGACTCGTAAACTGGTCAACTATGTCAATATCGAGTAGAACCACCCTTTGACGCAAGTATGGCTTCAATTCTGTCAGGCATCGATTGAATCAATTTCTTACACATTTGCTGAATTTCTTCATCGTGGTTCCACACTTGAATAAAGGCTGCTATTAAAGCAGACTTCGACGAACATCTAGACGACTTCAGCCTTCGTTTTGCCAGTGACCAGAGGTTCTCGATGGGGTTCGCATCCGATGATGATAGAGCCAAGGCAGAAGTCGTATGCCTCTCTCATCGAAATGAGTCATACTCTTTCGACTCACATGGCAAGGAGCGTTATCTTGCTGAAAATAGCCGCATCCATCCGGAAACCACTCCTGCAATTGCTTCTGCAGGCGGCGGTCCACAATTTCGTTGATAAAAACTCAGAATTCATTCGACGTTCTATAACATGACAGTGACCGGTCCCTTTCCAACCGAAAGAGGCACATATCATGACGCTGGTTGGATGCTTCGTAGTTCTTATGAAGTGTCCAGGCACAAGTTCGTGTCCATCCACAATTCTGACATATTGGGGCAATCATCGGGTATTTCAATTATTGTCTCGTCACTGAAAATGACCCTCTTCCAATCGTCAACAGTCCAGTCGAGATGTTGAAGAGCCCATCTACGCCACTTTTTCATTTGCGAAGTATTGATGAAAGGCCT
Organism: Prostheceraeus crozeri; assembly: GCA_907163375.1. NCBI lineage: Eukaryota > Metazoa > Platyhelminthes > Polycladida > Euryleptidae > Prostheceraeus > Prostheceraeus crozeri. Next base: position 67,132 of record CAJQUW010009206.1, read on the forward strand.
ACGTCCAGGTTTGTGGGCCTCGCATCCAATCTCATTGAGCACTCTTCTCATTGTCCGATCTGAGCATTCCGCACCGACCTCTTCAACAATATCATGTGCTGAGTATCGTGGATTTGTCACACAAATCTGTCTTATTCGACGATGATCACGTTCATTCAAGATGGGTTTGCGGCCACAATTGCTGTACTGAGTCTCGAATGTGCCAGACTCACGAAGTAGTTTGACAACTCTAGAGACAGTTGATTTGTCAACATTCAAGCGTCGACCAATTTCAGTCAAGCTTAAACTTGTATTCTGATGTAGAGTCTTGATCTCAAGCCTTTTTCTGTCATGACGTTCAGCCATTAGACGAGTAACAAAAGTTCACCACTAATCGTTCCGACTAGCTGCAGTTGCATGATCGCTGCCGAACTGCGTTTGCACGTTCAGTGCTATTGTTGACACTTTTCGATCAGTCAAAGAGTTGATAAACAATTGGAATAAGGACACGCCGTCATTACAATCGTGCTTCATGCGTCAACATGCAGTCACTGCCCAGACAATAGCAATTTAACGAATGGTGATAAAGAAAAAAAAACATTGATCCTATCAGCAATCAAAGAACAAATCCAAGATGTCAAGCCGCTCCGTTCCGATCACAGTACTTATTTTCGTGTGAATGTCAATGAAAACTGTCAGCTTAATTTGAACAAGACGCAGTTTTGACGAAAGAGAACTAACAACAAGTATGTGAGAATAAAAAGCAGGAGACATGCATATCATGGAAAATCTCTAATATTATCACGTACACCTACGCATGACTTACAATGTTCCCAAATCACCTTATAAATAGCCTGAAAATTGTAGGAGCCATGAAAATACGTGTATGAAGAGTTCGATTTCAAAACGCGTTATATCCATTTTTCGGAGTTTTCAGAAACCGCGAAATTCTGCTGTCTTTTGAAATGACTTTACAGCCGTGCATTGAGTATGACAGTGTTGTATGTGGTGCTAGCTAATATCACGCTAAGTTTTATGCTGACCACAAGTGATTTAACTGCATTACAATCGATTAAGGTAGAAGAAAACGCAAAATTTGGTCGTGCATTTTTTTCAAAACGCGATGTATCCATTACATTGTATTTTGATATTGTGTGGACCTTGATTGTCTAATGATCAGATGTCATACATCAAGTATGGATCACTATCGACCTCAGAGATTGATTATTCCATCTTGTTGTTGCAAATAAAACTTCGAATTGGGAATAATAATAATAATATACCATAAGCCTACATAACGTCCGCATAACACAGGTTGAGACCAAGCCGCTTTAAATAATCTTGTAGTTTTTTTTCGAAAACAAGAAACGTGATGTACAATAAATATACTCGATGGAATGATCGAAATTCTTACATCATTAACAGCGTACGAATACGGTATTACAAAGTTTTATGCGTATAGTTGAGTTCTAAAAAATGAGTGAGCCTACCCACGTAAATACAAAAGTTCACATGCGAGTGCATGAAAAATGCTCAGTTTCTCAAATCAACGATCTCAGATTTTCAAAATGCAACAACATGGCCACAACTCATCGTCACTATGAAAAGAATCATTTGACAAGGAAGTGCTTCCAAGGCAATCATAAAACGAGCGTACCTCGGTTCCAACTCCAAGGTCATGAAGAAGGCGATGCACATCACTTTTCTTCTCTTTGGACACGCAATTTTGCTTGCCCTTGCTTTTTGGCTTGTAAGTTCTCCAATCCTTGTTCTTCTTCAAGACTCGGTGTCTTGTGAAGTTTCCATAGTAGGTGTCTTTTTGGCCCAACATGTCGCCTTCTATACGGAGAATTTTGGCGTTGGTGATTTTGAATGTTCGGTTGGTAGTGCAATAAGCCAATGACTCCTTTCGAAAATCAAAAGCATTCCAATCTTCCCCATAAATATGGACCATTCCATGGTTTTGGAGTATGGTAATATACTCCGATGGGAGGAGAATTGTTTCTTTTTTTCTGATTTCCTTTTCGATTCTCCTGAAGACCCTGTCCGCAGGCAGGAAACTGTGCCCACGAACAGGAAAGAAGAAATCGATGTCCAGTAGAGGAAATCTCTGCTTTCTCAAACTAAATAACATTGAAACCACGTTGATGTTTTTGTTTTTCCCTTAGCAAGAATCGGCAAATAGACGAAGTTTGCGGAATTCAGTCAGTTGATCAGCAACAATGTGAACAAAGAAGTGGTACAAAGCTGAAACGATCATATTACTGTCTTTCGTATTTTCGTCCTCTCGCCAAACGAACAAATGAATATTTTCACGATTTTGGGCCATACCTTTGCCGAAATGGCGAACAATAGCGAAAACATACATATAAAGGTGCCTCGAATAATAGGCTTGGCCTATCGATGTCTTGGGCAAAAACAAATTTTCCATCATATCAAAACAAATTGTGAATGAATCGCTGATGAAGAAGAAACCGAAAGGTTTCAGCTTCTCTTTCATCATTTGTCAAATCCAAACTTTTCAATCTAAATCGTGATTTGACACACACACACTACATGTATCAGTCGCTGGATGACCGAAACCAAGATTGAAGTCATACATGAAAACACTGTAGTACAGTGTATGACACTTTTCGATGATTTGTTCTTCAAACATGCGATGCATTTTCATGACATTTATGTCCGATGGAAGGTATTTACGTCCAGGGGTACCTCGTCGACCATAATGACTCGCACGGCACTGAAAGGATTGGATGTGATTCTTGATTGTTTGCCGCACTTCTGCTTTCTCTTCCATGTTTCGTGCACCTCCACGGTTTTCAGGTCGTGAGGCTCTGTTCGAGCTCCAATATTGTGCAATCCTGGCCAGCCGATCTTTCGAAACTCCTGAAAGCAAAAGCATACATACGTGAAATTCTTATACAGAAGCTACGCTTTGTAGTTTCGATGAAGCCGTTTATCAAACCGTTATCGCAAAAGAACAACGAAGGCTGTCTAGAGACGTTTCACTAAAATGATATGAAATTAGGCTATAGGAATTTTCTGATTATCCTGTTGAAGAAACGAGAAAAAATTCAGCCCTGTAAGTAGCCTACCAGTTCTACTAACAAAAAGAATCAGTATTGTTGTAGCTTTATAAAAAACATAATGTACTGATAAAGGTCTCATACCATTATGCAGCTACAGTGCGTCTATCATTAAACTAAATTTCAAATCAAATAAAGGCTTCAAACTGAATTAAACTGAAGAGTTTACGGATAATACTATAAAGTAGGCTACATTGTAGACAATACCTGAATCAACCCTACATAGCCATGAACCAGCCAGATACATGTACATTGTACACGTACGCGCATGTTCCAAAAAAACAGTTTTCACTGCACAGTGTACTCGTAAAAGAATCTGCAGTACTAGCTCATAACATCCAATATAATCTACTAGATCTACTATCATCTACAACATCAATAACAGGCCGTCAATCACGTGATCAACGACAATCATCTGATGCTGATATGCAGCATGCAATGAAGATTGCAGACAGCCTACTTGGATGCATATTATAAGCCTACATGCATAACTCGTACTTTCATAGCATACCCCACTACATTTATGTACGGTACCCTGACGAATCAATATTGTCAAAAATATCAAATGCATGCATGTAATACAGCACGATTGGGTTTAGTCTGTCTTCGGTATTGTGTATAGGATCTATAGGCTACTGCACGTAGGCCTATAGGCCTACATACGTACATGTATGTACATGATTGTATAATTGGATGGCTTACACGAGAATTTGTAATTAACTTCAAACGATATGGAATACACAGTTGGACTACCAAGTACGCTACTTACCAAGTATGCTCATGAATGTGGCTTTGCACAAACGAACTTTCTCGAGGCTTTGCTTGGTGACGAAGTATTCGATCGAAAGATTGCGACGATGACTTCTTGATTGATCAGACACGCGAATTCGACTTGATGCTTGTATATCCATACAGCTCAATAACTTGGCGTATTGTTGCAATTTATCCGAGCTTTCGTAGAAAGAAGTCTTCAAATAATTCAAATCATCATCACTCAGGTCACAGGCTTCACAAAAATTGCCGTCGTGACTGCAGTTGATCGAAGGTACGTGATCACTTCCACTGTATCGAATAGTCTTTGCTTCAGATAGTGAGGTGTCATGTCGCCTTTTGCGTACCCTCTCTGCTGGTACGACCGCTTCGTATCCGTCCATGATGATAAATGATTAGATGCAACCAAGTCTCGCCAATCCTACAGTACAAGCCTACAATGTACATAGACGAGGTTGGGGTGACTCACTCAAGTCATAGACATCTTTTCTTCAAGTGCGTACAGCAGCTTCGCATCCATCCATGAGAAAGTGATATGAGGCGACGAGTCCACAAAAGGACAATAGACGAAGTTGCTTGCTTACACGCAGCTGATTCACTGCGACCATAGATATCTATGTGGCAGTCGCGAACGATTTGTATTATGAGAACGTATTCGGATTGATGATTCACTCAATGAATAACAAAGAAATTCAACAAGGATGGATATATCGCGTTTTGAAAAGAATGGAAGGAGGGATATATCGCGTTTTGTGAAAACATGCGATTTTTGAGTACGGATTCCGGAGAGCTGAAATCATTTCAGACTTTACACTTTCAACAGAAGATAAAAAACACTCAGATGACTAGAAATCTAATCTCAACTAAATTTTCAAAAAAATGGATATATCGCGTTTAGAAATCGAACTCTTCATATGTTGTTGTAGTTATATCGTCTTGTTTGAGAAGAAAGCCGAAGTTAAGCACATAGAAATAGAAATGAACGGCTGCTTTGTACTTTGAAGATGTATTTTTTGTGCACTGTTGCAAACATTCTCACCGCGAGTGTAAACCCGCACGTTCCGACTCACCGTGTAGAGCGAGACAGCCATAGATAAGCATAGATAAAGGTCAAACTTAAGCATGGATAGAGTCTTTGTACAAACATAGAAATAGAAAAGAAATGAATGAGATATGAAATCATAGAAGTTTTTACACTTTAGCAACACCGGCCCCACGAATATCTTTATACAAGAAGTATTTGCAAAAAGTCTTATAATTCATCAACAAAACGTAGAGGAACTAAGTATGCTACTGGCCATATTAAGTCGATATGTTTGGGTATGCTTTTTACTAGACTAGATCGGCCGCTAGCTTTTAGAGTTCGTACGTTTGTGGCTCTAACAGTCACTACTCGAATTTGAAGAGTTTTGCCATCGTCATCACCCGATTTGTGAATCTTAACGACTGTCCACATCGGCCACTGACTTCTTGGCAAGCACTGATCCATCAGCAACACTAAATCACCTACAGAATAATTGCGACGATTTACACTCCACTTTACTATCTGTTAAAGGTGAACTAGATATCTACGTTTCCACCTAGTCCAAAAGAGATCTGCCAGGTACTGGACTTGCTTCCAACGACTTCTAATATAAATATCATCCCTTCTGAAAAGACCTAGTGGAAAACTAGGGCCAGAATTCAACAACAAAATATGATTCGGAGTCAACGGTTCTTGATCATTGGGATCATCTAAAATAGTAGTCAGAAGTCTATTATTAAGGATCGACTCTACCTCGGACATCAAAGTGTTCAGAGAATCATCAGAGAGACGAATACACTGTTCATTCATCATTGAGCTTAAAACCTTTTGTATCGTCCTGATCTCGCGCTCCCAAACACCACCGAAATCTAATGCAGTGGGGGATGAAAAATCCATTCAATGCCTCTTTGGAGTATTTCCTCAGACACAACAGCATCATTCCATACTTTCAGCTTTCGATTTAGCTCCCTTTGAGCTCCGACAAAATTAGTCCCATTATCACTCCGAATAACCTTAACGTTACCTCTTCGTGCGATAAATCGTTTGAATGAATTAATAAGCGAGTCTGATTGGAGAGAATGTGCTACTTTGATTATTATGGCACGACTGGTTAAACAAGGGAATATGTCTACATATCGTTTTTCGACTTTTCTGCCATTTGTGACTTCAAAATGACCGAAACAATCAATACCAACATTTGTGAAATGTGGCTTATCACTTTGACGATGGGTTTATCTTGACGCTTGCAACAAAGTAAACAATGTTTGATTACTTTTCTCGCGAGTTGAATTGCTCCAGTTATCCCGTAATTTCTTCGGAGAGTCGACACCACAGTTTCTCGACACATACAACCGCATTTACAATGTGCATCCCTTACAAGTAACTCAGAAACATGATGATTTTTCGGTAATATAACTGGATGTTTCACTTCATAAGAAGTGGAAGCCCTGGATAACCTCCCACCGACACGGAATATGCCTTCATTGTCAATAAATGGATTCAGCTTTGACAATGACGACTGTGACGTAGCAGCATTGCTCTTAACTACTGCTATCTCTTGACTGAAGCGAGTACGTTGTACAAATTCGATAATCGTTAGTTCTGCCCTTTTGAGATCATGAGACGTGAGATTTGTTGGAATCTTGCTTTCTTCAAAAGACAATATTTGACTTTTTGAATCCAAGAAACTTTTCGGCTTAACCTATACCCGGCAGAGGAAGAACTTACCAATCTTTCTATTGGATCGTCTGCGACGGTCGTACTATAAGATTGAACATCTTTATCTTGCTTTACTTCTGGATCATACTCGTTGTCTACGTCAGGATGGGTTGGGTAAGTTTGCCAACTCTCTGGGGATTGCAAAAGAAAGTCCGGTACATTCTTCCATTCATCGGCTTTAATGAATTTACATATGTCAAGCTCACGACTTGCATGGATAGTAGGGTTCAATTTGGAGGGAACATATCGCCACTGTTCAGGATTGGATCGCTCTTGAATGCATGACACACGATTAGCAACAAATCGATAAATTCTCTTGGTTGTGTTACTAAGATATCTCAAAACAGTTGTACTGTCTGTCAAAAAAACATAGTCTGTAGCCTCGATATCGAGTTCAGTATACTGCAAGTTTTGCCGCAGTCAACTCTAACCTTGGAATTGTTGTCTTTCTGATAGAATGGTCCGATGAGCATATCTGCTTTCATTTTCAAATCGAGGATAAGCGGCAGCTCCATAATTGACTTCGCCACCGTCACAAAAAATGCGCACAGAACATTTTTTGAAATGAAATTGATCGATAGTAAACATCCAGGAATTTCATACTTAAGAAATGGCAACCATTTATTCCACATCAGTCTTAGTCCTTCATGAAGAGAATCGTCCCAATTCAATTTCAGTATACAGAGCTCCTGGAATATCTGTTTTGCAGGCAAAAGATTGGATTCGTACGACTGGACCAAAGAGTAGGGATATAAGGTAGAGTGTTGACTCAAAAAAGTATCTGTATACAGTGAAATTTTTTATATGAAAAGATTCAGTTTCTTGCGGAGATTACGTTCCCGTGGTCCAAAAAATTATTTGAGCAGTTTTAAAAAGTCAAAAATTTTGCCAATTTATATACCGAGATGACGCCCCTATATAAGTGGTATGAAACAAGTAGGATGAAAAAAGAATGAATATCTGCTAATAAGCATCCTAACTAAGCGGAAATTAAGCTGATTATCAAGGGAATTTCATGATCCGTCTTATCATGGAAGTCTTCATGAAAAAGTCGACATCTTATTGTGCTTTCTTGGCTGAAATTTCATATTTCTAATTCATGAAAGCAATAGCTGGTCATCGAGTTGCCAATTTAACAACTATTACCTCCAAGGCTGCCATGACAAGGACAATCTGTAAAATGACATCATTTCTTTCTGCTTTGCTATCATGATCAGTCAATTCCGTTGTAATTTCTTCAAAACTGCATAAATGTGTATATCTCACATTTTGAAACATTTCCGACTGTATCTCCCTTATGTTCATTTAATAAAACCGAAAATGTATACACATTGGGGATTTAATAAATACGGAGTTACCACTCTACCTAACATATTTACTCTATGGGCTGGACTTACGAATCCAAGAGGGTCATAAGTCGACGCTATAACCGATAAAATGCTTCTTCTGGTACAATCATGATTTGTCTGGGCAATTTGAAAGTAAATGTATCGGTCAAAATATTCCATTTCACGAATAGAGCTCGTTGATTGGGGACCTCATGATCCAAACTTACTTCCGCGACATCCGTATTGCGATCAGCTGGTGCAACAGAATCGATTACGGTCCGTGAATTACTTACAAACTTCGTCAGATTGCGATGTAACTACGTTCGAAGGCCGCCAAATAGCAGGCATGATCCAAAGTTCACGATCAAAACGGTAAAGCATCCTCCATCAATCATGTGTTGGGGTGCTATTTCGGCCAAATGACGGGCTGTCTTTGCACTTCTACCAAAAGGAGAAGGGTTGAATTCACAAGGATAGGGCCTGTACATTCATGAAGAAAAAGTCAAACTTCATATGGACATTCACGTGACATATTCCCAGCAAGAATCAGCCCCATGGCATGCTTCAAAGTGAACTAAGAGTTGATTTACTTAAAATCGAATCGCGCTACTGGAGAACTGACCGCCGAACTCACCAAATCTCAATGTGATTGAGAATAATTGCTGGTCGATTGTGAAATCAAAAGTGCGTCTGCATCGTCCTGCCTTCGAGAGTGATCTAATTAAAATCCTGAAAACACTTTAGGTGACAGGAATATCGCCGGATTACTGCAAAAAGTTAGTGAGATCCACGCCCGCAAGTATCCGAGCGGTCCTCGAAAACAATGGCTATCCGAAAAAATATTGATCATAGAGTAAGTAGAGATAGGTAGAGTGTCTGTATACAGTGAAAATTTTTATATCAAAAGATTCAGTTTCTTACGGAGATTACGTTCCTGTGGTCCAAAAGAAATTTGTCCGGTTTTTGAAAAGTTAAATTTTGGAAAATTCATATACTACCGACATGATGCCCCTTTATAAGTAGTATGAAACAAGTTTGATATCAAAAGAATATTCGCTAAGAAGCATCTTAATTAAGCGTAAATAAAGCAGATGATCTAGAAAGTTTGATGAACTGCATTGTAATGCAAGTCCCGCAAGTCGTCAAGCAAAGGTTGAGATCTCATTGTGCTCATAGAGTTGCTTCTTTGCTGAGATGTCATGTTTTCAATTCAATTTTCAGTGGCTTGATTTTACGATTAATAAGGCGTCATGTAATTGAATCTGAATAGCGATGTGTCGACCCATTAACATATATAAAAGTTAATTATGATAAGCTTCCTTGATACTGATATTTTGTTCTTTCAGTGGCAGTTTGTGATATGATCACGCTTCAGAGGAGGATTTGTGGAATACAAACTATTCCTTGTTCTGTATTGCGATCATTATCAGTCAAATTCGTTTACATTTCTCCAAGCGTGTAAAAGCTGCATATCTTACAAGTGGAAATGGGTCTTGATCTGGAATCGACTCATGTTTATTCAATGAAATCGAAACTGTATACACATTGGGGATTTAATAAATGCTGAGTTACCACTCTACCTAATATACTTACTCTATGATATTGATTTTGTGTAAGTGAAGCATGCCATTTCTAGTTAAGTCAATAACCATACTGCATGAAAAGAGTTCTACTTATGTGTTCCAGTCTAATAGAGATAATATTCATTAGCATATTGATATTTTCGCTGGGTGGGCTAATATTTTGGCCACTATGGTAAATGGAAAACAAAAATTTGCACATATTTTCTTCAGATCGACAAGCAATTGACCGAAGAACTAGATTGAGTTCGGGCAAATGGTGGGCAAGTAGAAAATAAGTGTCATAGTAGTTCTAGTGATGGCAACTGTTTTTCCATTGGATCATCAATACTTTAAAGAAATAAAGCATTGAGTCGCTAACTGCTTTTGCATCAACAACTTTGAAACTATCACTGAGAGAATCCGCCACATTACAGAAACAAAATATTCTTTAATCGATGTCGTACATCAGCATAAATTGACGACTAAAAACTATAGCATTTTCCCAATATGAGGAAACTGAGTTCTATATTGTGCTCAAATATTACACTTTACAGACGCCATGCAGCTTAATATACTTTTTAATATGAAATGATGCCAAGACCACGACAGGAGAATATTAAAGAGATGAAAGCAACATTTGATGCAATCCATTACTGAAAACACTAAAGTGTCTTGAGTTTTAGACGTCATCATTGCAGTATGCCTGTAAAGAATCAATAACTCATATGCAGACAAGTCATCATCCTAACTACAGACATATACTCGTACAATTAATGAAATTCATGCAGTTCAAATCTAACTCTCTGCAGCTCGTTTCCAAAATTTGAAATTTACAAAGACCAATGAAAATAGCTCATTCATGTTTGCGCTTCATGAACACACAAAGGTGAGCTGCCGGATTTCCCAGCACATCCACCTACCGATTTTTACATTTTATGAATTCCACGATTTTCCTGACATAGCACCGAAAAAATAAACTGTCCATTAAACTAAAACAATTTATACGACTTCGAACTATATGTACTATAGTAGCATAATCTGCATTAAATGATTATAAAATGATTTGTTTTCGTACTTGTAAATAAAGCAAAATTACAATATTTTTCTTTAAAATTTTGTGAAAATCTCTCACATTTTTCAACCCTATTTAAGCACCTATAAGGCGATCAGTCAGTTTCATCAATAACGTCCTTGAAATCAGTAAATTCTATTCTTTCAGAATCATATAAGTGAATGTGATTTTGATTCATCAATGGTCGAAAAAATTCATTTTTGAAGTGGGTATGATCTTTCATGGTCTTGTAATTCCGTCACGAAAATTTTACGATTGTTTTAGCTGACGATTTTTATCCATGTTTGTTTTTCTACATTTTTTTGGATTAACAGTAAAGTTTGATCACAATCATCGTACAACAGTTCAGTTGTACATTGGTATTTCTGAATTCAGTGACAAAATTCGAGTGACGGAATTACATAAAAACGCTTCGTGAAGGACGCTAGAGGTTTGATTGATATCTTTGTCTGTTATGTCTGATATATCTTTGATCCTTGGTTGTTAAAACCATAGGGGATACTGATGACGGCTAAAAAGCCAAAAACGCTGGCAGTCCAGCCTGAAGAAACTTCATCAATACTTGTAGCTCCGACAATGATTTTAATCAAACCTTGCTCTCATCTCTTATATTTCAAACATATGTAATAAAAAGCAACTTTTGGCTTTTAGACAAGACATTGACAGCTATTTCATTAAAGTTGATCCGCCATGCTATAAGTAAACGCAACATCAACACGAAAAGAAATCCTTGTCACTTCTGCAGTTGTTTGCGAGATTTCAATTTTCGTTGGTGTCTTCGCCGAATTTTGCTTATCCGCTTTTGCAAAAGTGATAATGTAAAATATTCTTTTGTCACTCCCCTGTTCTACTTTTCGGTAGATTTCTGCTTCATTTTTTTGGCAGACGCTTCTTGAAAGATGTTTCTTGGAAAGCATCAAAGCAATCAAAACTCAAATCATAATCTATTTTATAAGAACATGGCTTACTACAACTTTTTCGTCAGGCTTTCCTACCTTAATGCTAATCAAGCATATTTGAAATATACCATATCATAAAAGCTAAAAAATGTAAAATTACGTCTGTGCAATTTTTCATGACTAAAAGTTGGTTGCGACAGGGTGTGAGAGGTCGGATATATCAAAGTTTGTTGGAGATATCTTACGTCCTCTCTATGCTACGACAGAAAGGATTGCTAATATTCCGACATCTGCGGTCAAAACATATCAATGATCAATATCATGACATTTGACATCAAGCCTATTGCTATGCCATGCAAATGTAAATTATGCTGTTTGCCTACATTTTCAAGCATTCGGATGATGAAACATGCAAATGTGCCTATTTACATAAATGAGATACTTTCATTTGATGCACACCATGATTTAATTGATACACGAGAAAAAGGATCAAGTTTTTATGAAAGTTAATTGAATGATGGGTGATGCTAAATTGCCTACTTTCAGATTGACCTAAGATTGTTAATTCGCTTCCTTGAAGGAAACGATGCATTTATGTTTCCATATATTTTCATTTAAAACATGGAATATTTTACAAAATTATATATATATATATATATATATATATATATATATATATATATATATATATACAAATATCCACTTCGCTCCTGATATGGATTCCCTCATTCAAGCCATCAACATCTATGTCAATGAAGCTTCGAAATTGGGGCTCTAAGTCAACTACTCTAAGAAAAAGTTAATGATGATAAGTGAGAGCACACCTCAGTAATGGGAAAAAGACCGGACCAGGACACCATAAAATCAAAAAAAATAGTACTTTTAAAAACGACATAAATTCATGAATTTAGTCCCTTTTTCAGGTTTTTAAGACCTAAATTCATGAATTTGGTTCATTCAAAAAGTACCATTTTTTTCAAAAATGGTACTTTTAAAAACGACATAAATTCATGAATTTAGGTCTTAAAAACCTGAAAAAGGGACTAAATTCATGAATTTATGTCGTTTTTAAAAGTACTCAATTTTCAAATTTTTCAAAATCTCAAATTTGAGAATTACAATTTTCACCCTCAAAATCATGACCGTTCCAGGACACCAAAAATTATAAAAGTTGAGTATCTCAAATTTGAGAATTACAATCGGGCGAAGCCCTAGAACCTTCGGTTCGATTTTCATTGCTTAAATCATGACCGTTCTAGGACACCGAAAATCATAAAAGTTGGGAATTTCAAATTCATGAATTTTATCCATTTTTCAGGTTTTTAAAATATATCATGTGACTTGCGAACCGAAGGTTCAGGGCTTCGCCCGTTAAAAATATTTCTTTAAAAATGGAAGAAACAAAAGTGGAAGGAACTTCAGAAATGGAAGGAACCTCAAGAATATATCCTTCGTTATCATATGAACGTAGTTCTACTTTAATGGACATTGAAAAAATGAACATTGAAAAAATGAATAAAAAAAAACACAAAGATAGAGTTAGGTATATGAAAGATAAGGAATCTCAATTATTATTAAGATTAGAGCATTATAAAAAGTTAAGAAAGAGATGGTCTAATGCTTTAACAATTGTCATTTCATCTGGCGTTCTTACAATTCCAGTAGTTGCTACTGCTTTAACTCGATACAAAATGAAAACACATTTCCATCTTTGAAATATTTTATTCACATCACAGACAAGTACTATGTACAAGTAGCATGGTTTACAACGAATAAAATATGTTGACTAGAAAATGTATTATGCCATGATACAATTGTTTCTGTATGAGTAAAATAAGGTAAGGCTCATAGAACTATAAAACCAATGAGGACAAGTAGCATGGTTTACAACGAATAAAATATGTTGACTAGAAAATGTATTATGCCATGATACAATTGTTTCTGTATGAGTAAAATAAGGTAAGGCTCATAGAACTATAAAACCAATGAGGACAAGTAGTATGGTTTACAACGAATAATATATATGTTACTAAAATGTATTATGGCATGATACATTTGTTTCTCGTAAATAGAAATAAGGTAATACTCATAGTACTATTATCCATTGCGAGTAGCTTACCGTTTCAATTGATTGAGTTTAGTATTTCATCAAGGGTTGGGCGCTGTCTCCCATGGCGAAGATACGAGTCAATAATAGCGAAGTTCCTTTTGAAAAATGATATAGATTCCGTCGAGTTCTTAATAAACGGAAATCGTAAATATAGTTTATAAAATTTTCTTAAAAAGATGTTATAGCCTCTGGAATAACCTAATTGTTTACAAACATGGCCACTTCCCCGGATTACAGTCAAAGCTCTTCCTTTTAACAACGATAACTTCACAGTATTCTTCACCGAAATGTCTTCTTCTCTTCTTAAATGTGCTAAATAATTAGTTAGCTCTGATGGTAAGATGTCTCTTTGAATTTCTTCTTCAAAATTATAGTTTGAACTGATATTGATGGCGTTATCCTGCAATGTGTCTTCAAATCGATTTATCACTAAAAATTCTCTGAATGTTTTTGATGCGTGGATGTCTTCTTCCTCCCTTGGTTTAAGATATTTCTCCTGAAATTCTGTTAGCATCTCAATACACTTCTTCCGTTGATCTTCGTTCACAATAGTGTCTGAAATTTTTCTTTTCAAATCGGCAAAGGCGATGCTTGAACGTGCCATTTTCGTTAAAACGTAGTGAATTAATTATGATAAAAAATAAAATTGTTGAAAGTCGCTGATGAAATTGACCAAAATAGATAAAGGTCACAGATGATTCGTAAGCAGTCACAGTCTCGTAGAACGCTCGCAGAATGAATACACGCAGTAATACGTGGAATAATGGCAGCAGCTGTTCAAGTGAAAAGTTATGAGTTATGCGGGTCACAAAGAATTCTCTCATACTGAATAGCTTAAACTGCTAGCAGCTGTTCATGTTGAGAAATTTGGTAACAGATGTTGCTAATGTCTTAATACAGATAAAACAATCAATATTCTCTTAACAAGAGTTCATAAGAATAAAATGGAACAATGTAACGTTTTAATTTAGATTAAATTAAATCATTTCAAAATCGAATAAGTAGTAAAGAAAGACATCATTAGAGAACAGTTTTAAATCAATACCCCCTCCCTTCTGACTAAGTAGCAAGGAAAGTCATCATTGTGGAATAGTTTTAAATCAATACCCCCTCCCTTCTGACTAAGTAGTAAAGAAAGACATCATTAGAGACCAGTTTTAAATCAATACCCCCCCCCCAGTAGTAAGGAAAGTCATCATTATAAAAATGTTTTAAATCAATACCCCCTTCTGACTAAGTAGTAAGGAAAGACATCATTAGAGAACAGTTTTAAATCAATACCCCCCCCTCCTTCTGACTTCTAGGGGTCCCTTAAGAAATTTTTTTATTATAAAATGAGCAACATAAATGAGTTTTTGAAATTATATGGAACACAGACAACAACGAATTTCGATTTAAATAAGATTGCTAATCGATTAGGAATAAAGAATTTTCACATATTGATGAGGGATGAATTACAATTCCTAAAAAATAGGCCAACAGGAACCTTCAGTTCCCGGAACAAAGTTCCATCAATAACTGTAAATTTCATAACGAATCTTCACACTTCAGACCAAAACGGCGTACATTGGTCAGCAGGCGTTAAAAATCATCAGCAAAACTATTATTTTGATCGCCCGGAGGCTGAGAACTATTATTTTGATTCATACGGTTTGCCCCCTACAAATGAAGTAAAAGAATTACTTGGCAATGGAATTTATAATACGTTTCAAATTCAAACACCAGGCACTACTTATTGTGGACAATTATGTCTTTATGTTTTATTTAAATTACAAAAAGGAGTACCATTTCTAGATATTATGTTAGAGTTAAACAATCTATAACTCAAGCGAAGCTAGCTAAAGCGCCACCTAAAGGTTAAAGCTCTGTTTTCTGTAATTCATTTTGATAAAAACGACCTCTGATATCCTCATTATCTAAATCTTTAATTTCATAAGTAATCGGATAAGTTTTATTTATTTTGCAAACTTCAAATATTTCTTTAGTCCAATAGCCAACAAAGCCTTTTTCAAATTTATTCTTATATTTAAATATTCTAACTCTATCTCCAATTTTAAATTTCGGTTTAAGTTTCTGCAAATTCGGATTACTCTCATTCGAATTATTATTCTCGAATATTTTTTTCGTATCAAATCAGGGTCGTCAGAAGCATTCTTTGGAGTTTCTTCAATACCAGAATGAACTTTATTATTGTAATCTTCCACAATTCCTGGTAATATTTTTAACCATTTCTGATTTCCTTGCTGAGTAAATTTCTTGAAAATTTTATTTTTTAACGTCCGATTGAATCTTTCTATCACTATAGCTTTTCCTGCGTTTTCAGTTGAATAAACAATTTCAAATAGTGGCTGAACGTTTCGGTTATAAAATTCCGACCCTTTATCAACAAACAATTTTTTTGGCTTTCTATTACTTTCTTTAAAGATTTCTTCAAACGCATATTTAACTGAAAGACCACTTTTATTTTTTAAAGGTTTTACCCAAGCGTATCGTGTATATAAATCTATAACTGTCAATGCGTATTTGTAGTCCCTTTCATTCGGCATATGAATAAGATCAGCACTCCAAATATCATCTTTATTAAATACTTTTACTTTTAATAAATATTTAGGCTTTCTATATTCTTTATGAATTTCAGATGCATAAACGTCTGAATTATGATTTTCATTTAAACCCTGACCGAATAATATTTTAGCTTGTAAAGCTTTCTTAACAAACATTCTTTCAATTTTTTCTCTAAATGTAGGATTCTGAATACTATCTAATTCTTGAATCATCTTCTTATCAGCTGCATGACGAGAACTTAGATCATGATTTCGATCAGCTAAATCATGCCTGTAAGCGGCGGCATCTACTCTATTTATTGGTTCTTCACCTGGTTTCGGATTATTATTCTCATCTAGTCTTATATCTAATCGAGTTCCTGGCCCAGTATATGAATGACCAGGAAGATGTTTTTCTTTCGAATATTTACTCCAAATAAATCCAGGAAAGTTTTCTAATGTTTTTTGTATATCACCACCGAAGTGGTGTGGAACTTTGTTCTTGTCACCTCCAATATGCTGACAGTTTGAGTTTTTATTTTTGTTTAATAGATAATTTAATAAATCTAAATTAGCAATTTTTAATTTAATTAAATTTTCTGAATTTGTAGAATTTGCGGTATCCATTTTTAAAGATAAAAAACTTTTAAAAGATAAAATAAAAGTTTTACCGAAAAGAACCAAAGGTTCTGAGGTTATTACCTTATCATACTAGGACTTAGATATATTCCAGAACCATCTTTAGTTTCTTTAATTTCAATTAAATCATCAACATTGTGGAGAATATTTTTAAGAACTCGTTTTCCTTCATCAACTAATTTTAATTTACTGATAAAATTATCTACTATTCCTTCTCCCCTAGCAACTTTCTCTAACTCCCTATTATGACGTTTTTGTTCTTCTAATGCTGCCTTCTCTGATTTATTTTTATTTACTGCTTGGACAATACCAGCTGTCCCACCTGCAACACTTCCTGCAGCTGCTATGCCACCTATTATTAGTGGAATTAATGGGAGAATCCCGCCATTCTTTTCTTCTTGTAATTGAATATTCTCTATCATTGGTTTACTTATATAATACTTTTTTTTATTAATCGTAATAGTTTTAGGGGTATTTTTGTCAACAATATTACGTAATTTTAATTCAACAGTTTTATTATTAATATTACTTTTCGCTTGCGACATTTTTAATAAAAAATTTTAAGTTAAGAATTTAAAGTTATCAAAAAATTTAAATCTATTCTAGTTATGAAAAATTTTTAGTTAAGAATTTTTAAGTTAACAAAAATTTTAATCTATTCTAGTTATGAAAAAAATTTTAATTAACCTATCCTAACCATCTTTCCATTAAGAATTTCAATAGAATATTTTGCATCTTCTAGCAATAAACCATAAGCCATCAATGAAGTTGTGGAATCTTTCTTTTCAATATTAATTGTTACATCACAACCATTTTTATTAATATCTTCAGATTGTGCACTTAAATCGAAACAGAAAATTGGATATAAATGTCTCCAATCTCCAGGAGTTAATTGTGGTTCAACTCCAAATTCTATACAAAGATTTCTATAAGAATCATATCCTTCCATAAATTGATTATTGGTATCATCGAATCTTAATGGATCAATTGGATATCGAGTTTGATTTAATGAAACTTGTAAACTTCGAATTGTATTAATATGAAAAATATTATTGTTCTTATCAAAACTTGGAGAATTATTTCTTTGAAATGTTAGTAATAAATATCTTGGAGTATTCGCAGTTCTAGTAAAATGCCAGTTAAATCTTTGCTCTGAAAAAGTTACTGAACTAGCAGTTCTCTTTAGAAAATTAACTGGAATTGGTTTGTTAGTATTTAATCTTTTTGCAATAGCTGTTTCAATCTCTAAACTAGGAGTAATATGCTTAATCCACCATTCAAGTCTATCAATTTTTAAATATGCTTTTTTTCCAGTCTTACCAAAAAAGATTAATTCATTATTTGCTGTACGATGAATTATTAATTTAAATTTTAATTGATATGATATTTTATCATAATCTAAATAACCGAATAATGGAGACAATGACCAATTTACTGTCTGTTTACTTTTTTTGTTAAATTCACGTCTTTCTTTATATGCATCATTATTTGTTTTATTTAAATGTTTTGCAATATTTTCTACATCTTTCGCAATTCCTGCTGCATCTGTTCCAGCGTGAGTTAAATCATCAACAATTATACCATCATTAGTATCAGGAAACCAACCTTCGATTTCATGCTTTTTATTATTTTCACCAATTGTTACAAATCTAAGCATTGTATCAATTACACCTGGAGAATCACTTATTGTTTCTATATTTTGAGTTGCAACATCTAAACGCATTTGTGTAAATAAACTTGGGAAAAAATTATTCTCTAGTGTAATATTATCGGTATCTGGTAATGGTGTTGTAAAATTAGCATCACTATATAAAGAATATTCACAGTGTAAAAATGAATCAGGTAAATATAAATAACTCTGCTGATTATCAACTTCAAAAATTAAATCACCTCCAGTGTTTACTCTACTAGAAGATCCCGGATTCATGGCAATTCTTATATAGTCATTCTTTTTTTGATTATAACTGACGAACGGAGGATCGTCTAATTAAAATTTATTTTCGATAAGCGAAGACATTTTTATAAAAAATAATTTGACTTTTTGTTTTTCTCACAGACAGAAAAAAAAATTTTTACTAAAATATAATTTTAGAATTTTGCTAGACCAGCTCCGCTACAGCTTTGCTGGTTAGACCGAAGGTTGCTGCTCACGCCATTACCTCTTATTTCTTCAATTGTTTTTTCATTTTGTTTACTATCACCCTCTACAGCTATGTTAGCAATTTTGTTTTTTGTTTCATCTGAAAGTTTTTTTAATTTTTTTAGTTCTTCGGAATCATTCTTGAGTTTACGAATAGCTTCCAATTGTTTTAATTCGTTTTGAGACTTGACAGCATTTGATATTGCACTAGCTGTACTACCTATAGCAGCTGCTCCTTTTGCAGCAGATGTAATCAAATCTTTATTATTTTTAATTAAGTTAACGATACTACCAATACCAGAAAAGATGCCATCCCCTTCTTTTTGAACGGTTTCTCTATTATCATAATGGTAAACCGGATTCATACGTGGTTCATGAGCAATTTTTTGATTTGAAGCAAATTGTTTAAGATTGTGTTTATAAATTATAGGCATTTTTTAGTAATAAATTTGACTTTTGGGAAAAATATAAATACGGGCGAAGCCCTGGAAGACATCTCCGATGTCCATTATAAAAAATGTTTATTTTTTGTTCTTAACTTTTACAGATTGGGTTTTTGGTTTAACTTTATCAGGAACCAAACCTGCATCAATCATTCTTTTTATTCTATGATTTTCTTTCATAATATTTCTTTGTTTTATTAACTCTTCTAATTGTTTTATTCTTTTAAAATTATTAGCTCTAATTTTATCCATTTTTAAAATTATATACTTTTATATTTTTAAATTTTTTTTAAAAATTATATTTATACTTTTATATTTTTAAAATTATATTTATATTTTTTAAATTATATTTATATTTTTTATGATTTTTATTTTTTGTAGGTAAAAAATATTTAAGTTAATATTTACAATACTCGTTTAAGATTTACGTTTATGAATATCTAACAACTTCGAGATAACTTTATTAATTGCTTGTTGCACTTTATCTATTGCATCAAGAAGCGTGTGATGTACTTTAATTTCTTTTTCAGTCATTTCTAATTTTTTCTCACTTTTCTTTAATTCTGTTTTTAAAGCATTTAATTGAACTTTAAGACCATCTACTTTTCTTTTAACGGAATCTAACTGTTCTTTATTTTCTTTAGAGTTTTCTTGTAAATTTTTCTTTAATTCATTTTCTAAATTGATTTTCAGAGTTTTCATTTTATCAACTTTTTCATTAAGTGATTTTACTTCAATTTTTAATTGATTTATTTTTTTAATTTGTTGAGCAATTTTAGAACTCAATTCATTCACACTTTTTTGGAATGTAGTTTGTAACTGCTTTAAATTTTTTTTAATTCTTTCAGGTAGTTTTTCTATTTCATCTTCTAATTGTTCTTTTAACATTTTTATCTGATGTTTATTTTTAATGACTGCAGATTTTAAATTTATAGAAAGTAATATTAAAATTTTTGATTGTTCAGAAATCTTTTTAAAAAGTTTTGCTATATCTGCTTCTAGCTCTCTATCCTTTTTATCAAGTTTTAATAATTTTTCGTTTAATGATTTGTCATTAAGTTTAAGCAACTTTAATTCGTTCATCAGCGGAACCATAACATCGTTTATATATTTTTCTTTTAAGTCATTGATTTGTGTATCAACATATTGTTTATTTGTTAACTCTGTATTTTGTTGTGGAAGAATAGAAAGATGTAATGGACCAGATAAAACGTCTCCAGTTTTCATTATATAATTTTCTAGTTCTATTTCTGATTCACGATTATTCGGGATATATGCACCTCCACCAACATTTGGTAACATCATTTTTAAACAATAAAAATAAAATTTTTTCTGATTATAAAAATACATAAATTATAAAAATAAAATTTTTCCTAATAAAAATAAAAAAATGGAAATGACTCAAATTTGT
The DNA here is from genome assembly GCA_907163375.1 of Prostheceraeus crozeri. Lineage (NCBI taxonomy): Eukaryota > Metazoa > Platyhelminthes > Polycladida > Euryleptidae > Prostheceraeus > Prostheceraeus crozeri. Next base: position 87,858 of record CAJQUW010009206.1, read on the forward strand.
CAAGTTTGCAATATGCGTTTTTTAAATCAAACACTATTATATTCTCATATGAAAAACACACCATGTGGTATGCATATGAATCAATTACAACCTAATAATAGTATTCAACCTAATAATAGTATTCAGAATAATATTCAACCTAATAATAGTATTCAGTATAATAATATTCAATCAGAGCAACCATTACAAAGATTAAAGCATTTATTTATTTCAGATAAAGAACAAAATCTTTATACTGCTAGAATAAATACACCTAGGCAAAATACACGTAGGCAAAATAATAATAATTATTTAGCACAAAATAATAATGTAGCACAAAATAATCCTTTTGTTCAAAATAATAATGTAGCTCAAAATAATTATGTTGATAAAAATAATAATGTAGCTCAAAATAATAATGTAGCTCAAAATAATTATATTGATAAAAATCAATTTGTTGAAAGTAATAACAAAAAAATATGTTCCGGATGTAATAAAAATATAACATCAAAAAATTTTGCACGTCATTTAAAATTATGCGAACAACCAGAAGAGGTTAAAAAAAATAAAAAAGATAAATTAAAAGATCAGTTATGTCGTAACTGTAATAAATATTTTACAATTCAAGGAATTACTAATCATTATAATTCTTGTATAAGTTCTACAAGACAATGTACAAGTTGTCAAATTACTAAACCTAAGACAGAGTTTTATGATAGTAAATATCAGTGTAAGGATTGTTTAAAAGAAAAAGTTAAATGTAGAGGTTGTCAAAAAATTATATTAAAGAAAAATTTTCAGCGACATGTAACACTATGTCCAAAACTTAATCAACATAATAATAAACATAATAATAATTTATATCAAAATAATAATTTATATTAGTATTTCTATTAAAATAGACTTATATATTTAAATAGTTGTATTTCAACTAAAATAGTTGTATTTCAACTAAAATAGTTGTATTTCAACTAAAATAGTTGTATTTCAACTAAAATAATCTTATATATATTAAAATATTTGTATTTCTACTAAAATAATCTTATATATATTAAAATATTATTTTTTTATTAAGAATAAAATAATATTTTATTAAAATATTCTTAAGCATTCCGGAAGAGAGGAGAGGTTCGGAACATACTTCTTTTGAGTATAGGAACAAAAAGTCCGACACATTCCGGAGGTTCTACAGAGGTTAAAAAACACTCATAAGAGTGTAAGAATGCGAGTCCGGAATTAAAAAATAATAATTCCTAAATTTTTATTTTAAAAATATTAAATGAATAAAAACGAAAATTTGGAAGATTTATATTCACCGGTTATAATTAAAAGTAATAAAAGTAATAAAAGTAATCTAAGTCGTCATAAATCTCTTAATGCAATAAACGAAATAATAAATAATTATATGAATAACACTGAGTTTCAAGATACACTAACCCCTCAAGATCCGAATCTCAAAGATATTAATAATATTGTAGAAAATCCTATATATAATACTAAATATAATAATAATATAGATAAAAATATATATAATAATATAGATAAAAATATATATAATAATATAGATAAAAAATATTTAGAGACACTACCCCCTAATTCATCTCTTAATAAAAAAATACCACAATCAGATCTTACACGTCTTTGGAATTTTTTAAAATTTCATTGTATAAAAATATTGTTAGCATGTATTTTAATATTTTTTATTTATCATCTTGTTATATGTATTGGAAATCAATGGGGTTACTTTCTAACAGAGGAACAAAAGAGAATAAATTTTTATAAACAAGAAATAAAAACTTTTAAAGGATGGAAGACTGAGGAGGATAAGATTAAGGATAAAACTAATAATAAAAATATTAAACAAGGTAAAATGTATCAAGAAAATTTACATTTCATTGTTTACGGTAAAACTGGAAGTGGTAAGACTACGTTTATTAAAAAATATATAAACCAATATTATAAGGATGAAACAAAAGTACATATTTTTTGTATGCATACTTCTGAATGGCCAACTTTTACAAACGTCTATAATGATAAACAATTAGATGAGTTACAAGATATGGAAAGTTTTGCTGGTACACCTGAAAATAAATCTTTATTAATTTTAGATGATGTTGCAAGTTTATCAAAACAAAAAAATATGTCAGAAATATTTACAAAAGGAAGACATCAAAATATTCAAATAGTTGTATTAGCTCATAAAGCTTGTGATGTAGATAATAAGATTAGAGAAAACATTCAAACATTTTTTACAACTACACAAAATAATGCAGCATTCTTTAATGATATTAATAAAAATTATAAAATGAATATGCCTTTATCATATTATACACATCATAAATATGGAATAATACGTGTTGACACCATAAGTGAACATATGCAAGTATATGATAAAGATTTAAATATATTAGTAGATACCGAACATGAAATCTATAATAACTCTCAAGATTTTGATATTAGAATATATGCAAATACAAAACATTTATCAAATCAAGTTATAGAACAAATAATTATCTTTTTAGAGTCTGAAGCAAAAGTACCACTAAAAATTATTCCTGATACATTTTATTTTTATTTTGATCATTATTTAAATGCAAAATTTGGTATACCAATACCTAACAGATTACAAGATAATGAAACATTAAACTATTTAAAAATTGCAATAAATGATGTTAGAAACGGTTTAAGAAAAGCAACACCAATAATAACTGATGTTAAATCTACATTTTCTGATGCTAAATCTACATTTGATGAAGCCAAAAAAACATATAATGATATAAAACCATTAATAAATGGTGTAAGTGAAATACTTAATAATTAAACAAATTATACAAGTTTTTTTTAATTATACATTTTTTTTAATTATTAATAATTTTTTAAATTATCCAAATATTTTAAATATATGGAGGAATGTTTAATTTCTGTAATGTTTTTAAATCATATACTGTTAAGTTATCTTTATTGATTAACCACCATAAATTATTAAAAGCCAAGAATACTCTAAAACTTCGAAGACATAATGGAAAATCATTTGTTTTAGCATATTTAGGTATACCATGTTTTATTTTGTAGTCTTTCACAAATTGCATATATTTATGGTGATAATAGAATTTTACTTCTTGTTTAGGTGTGAGTGGATTTGTAGGATGTCTATAATTTTTTAAAACTGGTACATGTTCTATTTTATACTCTTCAAACATTTTTATTTTTTATACAAAAAAAGATATTAAATATAATTATTTATTATACTTTTTAAATATTTTGTTTTGTAATTAAATATAATTTTTTTTAAAATTTTCTCTAAAAAAATAAAAAAATGGAAAAATTTTATTGCAACTTATGTAAAAAAAAGTTGCAAACAAAAAGAAGTTATCAATCTCATCTACAAAGTAAAATGCATTTACAAAATGTAGAACGAGTTGATGAAGGAAATATATTAAAATTAAATAGTTATAAAAACTATATAGAAACATTACCTACTGATATAAAAGTTAAAAAATATTTTATGATTATTCACATTCGGAATATAAAAAAGTTTTTAATAGTGAAGATGAACATGTGCCAGATGAAAGATATTTATTTAGCGATACTGATGAATTTAACGAAATAGATGAATTTGATGAAGCTGAACGAACCGATGAAGCCTTACAAACAGAAGGTTCTAGGGCTTCGCCCGTAACAGATATAAAATATTTATTTAATCAGTCTTTTGAATATAATGAAACCGATAAAACTTTTTCTGATATTCTAACCAACTTTTATAATATATTTAAGAAATCTTTCAAATGTTATATGAATGTAGAAGTACTTTATACAAAAAATGGACCTGATGGAATTCCTGAAGAAATAATACAAGGACATTTTACAAATTCACAAGAAATTCATAATGTAAATGATATACAACCCATATTTGAATCGATGATACTTAAATTAGAAAATTGTATAATTGAAGCCCAGTTACGTGAATCTGGTTGGAGATTTGTTAAAATACTATCTAAGAAAATAGTAATTGATAAATATAAAAATAATACTGGTGGTAGTTATGTTCCTTTACCTTTCAGTTCACCACAATTAATCAACATAAAAAATGAAGATGATTATTGTTTTCTGTGGAGTATTATAGCACATTTACATCCTGCAAAATATCATAAAGAAAGACTAAGTCATTACAATAAAGAAGAATACATAAATGAATTTGATCTTTCTGATGGCTTAGATGAATTTCCATATGATTATAATAAGTTAAAAAAGTTTCATAAAAAGAATAAAAATTTAATAGAAGTAAATGTTTTTGAAATAAATGTGAATTATGTTTCTATTGGTAAAATTACTCCACTTTACTCAGATTCAAAAAAATTTTATTTGAATAATAAAAATTTATGCCAATCAGAAATAGTATATAATGATAGAGGAAATTACATGCATCATAATATTTTTTACCAAGGAAATATAATATGTACTGAAAAATTTGAACTTGTTAAAACACTATCACCAATAATGATTAATCACAATAATTATAAAGGACGTAATGATGATTATAATTACAAATATTCATCTTTATCTTCAGAATATCAACAAAAATTAGAAAATTTAAATGAAAGTTTACAAAAATGTAAAACAGATTATCAACAACAATTAAAAATGTTACTACAAGAATATCACCATAAATATCAAAATAAGATAGAAACGATTCAAAAATTAAATGAAGAAAATAATAAAAATTAAATAATAAAGAAAATCAAAAAATAAATGAATGTTTAAAAAAATGTCCAGAACAATATAAAGAACAATATGATAAAGAATATATTTATCAGCTACAAATATTAAATCAAAATTATTATCAAAATACATTTAATATTACAAAAGAAATTAATGAAACACATGAAATATATAAAGATGAATTTGTAAAATTAGTACAGTCAAAACAACCAGCACAAGCGAATATATTATATTATCAGGGACATTTTATATTGTGTAAAGATGTTTCTATATTTACAAAAACTTCAGATAATAAAAATTTTCCTTGTCTTCAATGTATGACAAGTTTTAGAACTTTAGAAGAAATGAATAGACATTTGGAAAATTGTCAACAAAACGAAGCAGTTCAAAATACTTTTCCTAAAGATGATTATTTAGAATATAATAAATGGTATTTTAAAAATAAAGTACCCTTTACTATTTATTGTGATTTTGAAGCATATAATGTTAATATGACACAAAATCAAACGGAAAGTTCCAGGGCTTCACCCGATTCTGAAAATTATAATTCTGAAAAAAGTGCACCTGGAAAAAGTTCAGCTGAACAAAGTAAAGAAAAATATTTATTTGAACAAAAACCATTATGTTGGGGAATGTACATTCATTCAAATTATCCTGAATTATTTAAATCAGAATATTTACAATACTATGGTGAAGATAGTTCAGAAATGTTTACAAAGAAAGTAGAAGAATTACAAGGACGTTTTTCACAATTGCTTGAAACAAATAAACCAATGATAACATTAACGGATGAAGAAAGAAAAGAATTTTATGATGAAATAAATTGTTATTACTGTGGAAAATGTTTTATAAATAAATATAAAACTGGCAGAGGTAGATATATTGATAAAGTAAAAGATCATGATCATCTAAATGGATTATATAGAGTTGCAGCACATAATTCTTGTAATCTTAATGCTAACAAATTTAAATATAACTTTGTTCCTCTATATTTCTACAATGGTTCTAAATATGATTTCCATCTAGTAATGAAAGATTTATTTTCATCAGAAAAATTACATCAACAAAAAATAAATGTACTATGTAAACAAGAAGAAGAATATTTTTCAATGCAATTAGGTTGTATTAGAATTTTAGATGCATTTAGATTTTTTACTCCTTATTCATTAGATGTTATGGGAAAAACTTTGAAACCTGAACAATGTAAAATATTAAAAAAAATATAATTTAAAACCTTTAAAATTAATATTTCCGTATGAGTATATAGCCTGTGGCTCACAGTCGGAGACTGATATAACTGGAGATTTTAATTCTGTGAATAAAATTATGGAAGAAAAACAACTTCCTCAATAAATAAATTTAAATCAACATTTAAAACAATCACAATTATCTGAAGAAGATTATGCAGAAGCTGAAAAAAATTGGAGAGAGTTAAATTGTAAAACAATGTATGATTATACAATGAAATATCTACAGATAGATGTATTAATACTTGCTGATCTTTTTGAAAACTTTCGTGATATGTGTTTAGAATATTACGGAATAGATCCATGTTATTGTTATTCTACACCAGGTTTAACATGGTTAGCAGGATTAAAACATACAAATGTTAAACTTAAACATTATAAAGAAAATACATATGATAAATTATTATTTTTTGAATCTGGAATTAGAGGTGGAGTTTCATCCGTTTTAGGTAATAGATATGTTAAATGTTATAATAAGAAAGTAAATCCACAAGAATATGGAATAATGAAACCTTTATCTCCAGAAGAAAAAGAAAAAATATTAGAAATTTTTCGAACGAAACGAGAAGGAGTAGAACGTGAAAAAGCAATTGATGAATTTATGAGAGAAAACTATTTGTTATATTATGATTTTAATAGCTTATATTCTTCTTGCATGATACAAGAATTACCAACAGGTGAAATGACATGGTGTAATAATCTAGATTATCAAAGAACATATGATGGTTAAAATAATTTTGGTTATGTATATGAAGTTGATTTAGTATACCCTGATTATATAAAAGATGCAACAAAATATTATCCTTTCTGCCCAGAAAACAAAATTCCCATTATAAAAGATTTTTCAGATTATCAAAAATCTTTAATTCCTAAGAAATATAGGCCAACAAAAAAACTTATGTTAACACAAAGCAATAAAGGAAAGTATGTTGTTGAAGGAAGAATGCTAGATTGGTATTTAGATCATGGAATGATTCTCACAAACATTCACCGGAAACTAGTGTATAAAAAATCTAAATGGTTAAAAGATTATATTGAGTTCAATATTGAAAAACGCAAAATATCTAAAAGAAATAAAGATGATTTTGGAAACGTGTTCTTCAAATTAATGAATAATGCATTTTATGGTAAGACTTTAGAAAATGTGCGTAATAGACAAAATATTGAAATAGTTTATGATAAAGATAGGTTTCAAAATTTAACAAGGAAACCTACATATAAAAGAACTACTAGATTTAGTGATGAACTATGTGCTGTACATTTACGTCGAAACAGCGTAAAACATGATAAGTTTAATTTTATAGGTTTCACTATATTAGAATTAGCTAAACTATTTATGTATAGATTTATATATGACTATTTAGCGCCTGCTTATGGCAAAAACTATAAATTACACTTTACAGATACCGATTCTGTTTTCTTAGAATTAACAATACCGTATAATTCTACACTTGATGAAGAAATTAATAAAATAAAAGATATCATTTATCCTTCTGATTTATGTAAAGTAAAAGATGAATTAGAAGGAAATGAAGATTTCATAACAGAAGCTATATTTTTAAAATCTAAATGTCACTGTTATAATACAACTAATAATATTAAAACACATAAAACATTAAAAGGAATTTCAAAGGCATCAGTGGCTAATCAAATAACATTTCAAGATTATAAAAATGCATTATTTAATAATGAAATAAAAACAGCATGTAATTATAGACTTAATTCAAAAAAACATAAAATGTATTTAAAAGAAGAACATAAATTAGCATTAGATCCATTTGATGATAAAAGAAAAATTTTACCTGATGGAATAACTACTTTACCTTTTTAATTTTCTAATTTCTAAGATAGACAAATTTGATATATACATAAAATAAAAAAATATAAAATATTATAAAATAATATAATAATATAAAATAATATAAAATTATCATATAAAAATGGATAAAGTTAGAGCTGATAATTTTAAAAGAATAAAACAATTAGACGAATTAATAAAACAAAGAAATATTATGAAAGAAAATCATCTTCAACATAGAATGACAAAAGCTGGTATTCAATCTGATATGTTTGATAAATTAAAATTAACTGAAGAAGTAAAAACTGATTATGAAAAAAACTGTCGAGCCATTTAAAACTCTTGAAAAGGAACTTAATGAAAAACGTGTTGATATAGCGGATCCTGTACTTAAAACACTATTAGATGACTATGGTTTATTAGAGGCAAACATAGATAAAAAATTACCAAAATCTATGTTATTCGAACATTCTACTTTCTTTTTAGATAAAAAATTATTTGCAAGATTTTATCTTGGTGGTAAAGAAATATTTCCACAACCATTACGAGGATTAATTTTTACCCCAGATAAAAAACCTATTAGTTTAGATAGAAATTTTGTTGATCTTTTAAGAGGAGCAGATTTAAAAAATTATGCTGTAGAAGATCTCATAAAATATAAAGCTATGTTTGACAGAGTTGGTGTAGTAAAATCTCTTAGACGTTATAAACAATTAGAAAATTTATTATCATCGGGAGTTAAAGTAGGGAAAGGTTTATCTGAAAAACAGAAAACAGAAACAACTATATTTTTACCAGATGATCCACAAGAATTACTAAATAGATTAAATATTTTAATATCTGCAATAAAAGAAGGACATAATTCTAGTTTCAATGAAATTCATGCTATATTGAAAAGACTGCTGGAAAAGAAGATTCTAAATGAAGAGGATTATAAAAGTGTAACGAACCGAATGTTCTAGGGCTTCGCCCGTAGCTGAAATATGTTGTTTCTAATTTTTATCTATGATTTTTATCTATGATTTTTATTTATGATTTTTATCTACGATTTTTATCTATAATATTTATTTAAAATTTTAACTAAAAAATGTGTTCAGCAGATTTAGACAAAATTAATAATCATTTAGAAAATTTGACAGAGATTTTGGGTTCATCAAAATTTAGTACGACGTTAAAAATTATAACAACTACTTCATCACACACTTGTAATTTAGAACCCATTCTACATTTGGAACAAAATAAAAATTATCAAATTGCATTGACTAGTTTCTCCACATTTAACACTATTCAAAACGTTATCCAAGATGTGAATGATCAATTTAGATATTCTACTGATAAAGGCAAAACATGGAAAATATTAACTTTTCTTCCTGGTTCTTACGAAGTTGAAACAATATCAAATGAAATTAAGAGACATTTAGGTATACCATTTAAAGATAAGAAACAATTACATTTTGCAGTTGAACCGGCAGTTAATAAATTTTCTCTTACTTTAGACGAAAATCATCAAGTTGATTTTAATCATGATAGATCATTGTCAAAGCTATTAGGATTTAATAAACAAACCTATAGTCAAGGTTATCATTTAGGTGAGAAGATTCCAAAAATAACTGAAATAAATTTAAATTGTTGTACATTGTGACATTATTGAAGGAGGATATATAAATGGTAAATTATCAAATTTAATATTCAGTTTTCCAGCTTTTACTGTACCAATTGGTTATAGATTAAATGTAATTCCACAAACATTAATATATTTTCCTATTACAAGAAAAACTATTAACAACATTAACATGAGAATCACTGATGAAAAAGGACAAGAAATAAATTTTGGAGGTGAAGAGATTATGATAGATCTTTTGGTTCGGGAGGTATAAACTCCTACGCGAAGCTAGAGAAGTTTAATTTTTTTTATCATTTTCATTATTAATCTTATTAATCTCATTAATCTTATTATTAGAAACAAAAAAAATAAACTTAAATTAAAATTTTATTTTTATTTTTTTGTTTCTAAAAACACTAATTCAATAATGGATGAATTTATTACTTTAAAAATGAATGAAATGACTTTAAATAAAAAAAAACTTAAATTTAATCATCATCCAAATTCATCTAATAAAGTTTTAGCAGTTATTTGCGGAAGATCAGGATGTGGAAAAACATATCTATTATTTAAAATTTTAACGACTCCAAATTTTTTAGATTATAACAATCTTATAATTTATACAACAACAGCAGAACAACCCGTCTATCAATTTTTAAAATATGGATTTGAAAATAATCTTACAAAAACAGCAATTGCTTCTCTATTCGAAGAATACGAAAAATCTGAATATGAAGAAGAAATAAATTTGTGGTGTGAAGAAGCAGCAAAAAATAAACAATTAGTTGAATCCAATAAAAATAAGCATATAAAAATACAATTAATAGATGATAGTGGTAATATGCAAGATCCTAGTAAACTAGATAAAACAATGAAACATTGTGTAATTTTTGATGATTGTGTTAATGACAGAAATCAGTCAGTTCAAAGAAATTATTTCACAAGAGGTAGACATAATAACTGTAGTGTATTTTATTTGACACAAAGTATGTATTCATTAGATGGAAGTGTTATTAGAAAGAATGCAAATATATTTATACTATTTGAAATAAATGCAAGAAACTTAAGTGATTTGTTAAGAGATTTATGTATAAGAGATAAAGATGAATTTAAACAATCGTGTAATAATGCTTGGTCAAAAGATTATGGATTTATCACAATTAATATTGATAAAAAAATTCATGAAAGAGTTATCGAACAATTGTTTACCGAGTAATAAAAATATACAAATATAATGTTTTAATATTTTATTTTTTATTATCAGCTTTAATTTTATCTATTTTTTTAAAATATAATATTTGAATTTTGTGGTAACATTGGTATACAGCAAAAACATTTTACTGAACAAATTATTTTTTTATTGCTTTGTCGTTTGTAATCTTTTCGTTTAAAGTTTTCACGTTTAAAGTTTTCACGTTTAAAATTTTCTCGTTTAAAATTTTCTCGTATTAAGTTTTGTTTAATAAAGTTTTGTCTAATAAATTTTTTAGCTATTCTAAAAAAATTTTATCATTTTCTTCATTAAAAATTTTATCATCAATAAAAGTTTTACCATCACTAGAAATTTTACCATCCTTTTTATTTTTATCATTAACTTTTTCTGTCTGTGATTGAAATGATATTTGATTTACTTCATTAGCTATTTGATCAAATTTTTCAATCTCATCTAACGTAATAACATTATCATCACATACTCTTTGAAAGTAGTAGTGTAGTGTAGTTTATCATAGACTTCTTTAATATGTAAATGCTTAGTTTTTAATGATTTTCGTTTCTTAGTTATTAAAGATTTATCTAACATTGTAACAAGTGAAGTTGCAAAACACCCGTACCTGTTAAAGCTGTAGCAACTACTGGAATTACTAAAACACCTGAAGATATAACAATTGTTAAAGCACCAAAACTTATTGTTAAGAATATGCCAATTCCTTGTGTTACATTCTTAACTTTAGTCCATCTCTTTCTTAACTTTTTATAATGCTCTAATCTTAATAATAATTGAGATTCTTTATCTTTCATATACCTAACTCTATCTTTGTGTTTTTCAATATTTAATTCACTTATTTTTAATTGAGATAACGAAGGATATATTCTTGAGGTTCCTTCCACTTTTGTTTTCTTCCATTTCTGAAGTTCCTTCCATTTTTGTTTCATCCATTTCTGAAGTTCCTTCCACTTTTGTTTCTTCCATTTTTAAAGAAATATTTTTAACGGGCGAGCCTGAACCTTCGGTTCGCAAGTCACATGATATATTTTAAAAACCTGAAAAATGGATAAAATTCATGAATTTGAAATTCTCAACTTTTATGATTTTCGGTGTCCTAGAACGGTCATGATTTAAGCAATGAAAATCGAACCGAAGGTTCTAGGGCTTCGCCCGATTGTAATTCTCAAATTTGAGATACTCAACTTTTATAATTTTTGGTGTCCTGGAACGGTCATGATTTTGAGGGTGAAAATTGTAATTCTCAAATTTGAGATTTTGAAAAATTTGAAAATTGAGTACTTTTAAAAACGACATAAATTCATGAATTTAGTCCCTTTTTCAGGTTTTTAAGACCTAAATTCATGAATTTATGTCGTTTTTAAAAGTACCATTTTTGAAAAAAATGGTACTTTTTGAATGAACCAAATTCATGAATTTAGGTCTTAAAAACCTGAAAAAGGGACTAAATTCATGAATTTATGTCGTTTTTAAAAGTACTATTTTTTTTGATTTTATGGTGTCCTGGTCCGGTCTTCCCATTACTCACCTCCACAGTCCATAGTGGTCAGCAATCACATAGTGGAAGTTGTCCCAAACTTCATCTATCTGGGTCGAAGATTGGCAGGCGAAGTGGTATTGACGAAGAACTGGCTCGAAGAAGAGCTCTAGCAAATGATGTGCTCAGAAGACTTTGGAGACATCGGAATATCAGCAACCGGACCAAAATGAGAATATATAACGCGAGTGTTCTTTCGGTTTTGCTTTATGGCTCCGAAACCTGGCCTCTTTCCGCAACGCAAGATGGAAGGACTATGGGCTTTGACAACCGATGCCAACGCCGAGTACTCAACATCAGATGGCAAGAGCGTATCACCAACGACGAAGTGCGCAGACGCACACTCCAACCGCCGTTACCACGCCTTCTAGCTCAACGGTGCATGCGTTGGCTGGGGCACATGCTCCGCATGCCTAGTGAACTGCCAACGAAACGTGTGCTCGATTTCAATCCGACAGCCTCTGGATGGAGAAGACCTCGAGGGCGCCCACACACACGATGGATGGACGTGGTTGTCGAAGATCTCAATCAACTCGGTATCTCCATGGATCACGCATCGGAGTTGGCCCTAGATCAACCATCTTGGAGACGAATGGTGTCAAGAGCGACCTCAACGCCTCACAGGCACGAGTCATAGGCAGGTAGGCAGATATTTTGCAAAATAAGCCCCGCCAAAATGTTAACCCCCGCCACCTGATAGAACGAGTTGAAAGTGTCATTTGGTGGCCATTGTTGCATAACGTTGCTGATGGATCACCCAGTGACTTTGCCAAAAACACATTGCCTTAATTGCCGGCTGCTTGTCATGAACGCGAGTCGAAAGAGTTTAAAAGTTTATTAAAGGCTTTACGTGCAAACGTGGAGCATTTTTGCACAAAATGAGTCTAGATGCGGATAAAGAAATATTCCAATATCTCGGCATTAGACGTGCGTTTAAATATTCATACTTCTAGACATCATACATAGGTCAAGGTTGTGTGCGTGCATTAAATTGGAGCTGAGAAAAAAGTGGCGGGGCTTGACTTTTTGCGCGTGCATTTTTTGCATTAGTGGCAGGTTTTTCTGGAAAAAATCCAAAACATGGTTTCCTAATTTATCATTGTCCGCACATTGTAAGCGTAGGCTTTCTCTGGAGTAGAAGTGTTCCGGAAATTCGAATTATTCTAGAATTAAGGGTATTGAATCTATTTCATTTGCTTCTGATAATGAATATATTTTAATTGCAAGCACAAACTGCTGGCAACGACATGGAAATTATGCACAAATAGTTCTACCTAGCTATAGTTCTACCGTGGATGATGCTTGTAGAAAGAACTTTTTGACTGCGCAATGTGACTGCCCAACACATATTTTGCATTGAGACAAATCAACAACAGGCCACGTTCAAGTCACTATCAATTTGTGTGGACCTAGAGCGTTTCTTTGCATGATAAACAGAACTTTCCCTCTTGTTGCTTACGTGCATTCTTTTACAAAATTTCACCAGATATTCTGCCTGTTTTTTTTTACTACAACCTTTCCATTGTTTACGCATGTATATTCTGTTATAATCCGTCAAACGTCATTTTGGTTGTGTTAAAGTACATTAACCTTCTGTAATGTTGATCAGAATATTGTAATAATTAGACAGAGCGTTATGTCGAGACAACCATTCACTATTCCAAAATACATCAAGCCCCAAATATCATGACATTTAAAAGGGCATCAAAATTCATAATAACCATCTTGTCGATGTAGCCTATTGACCTTCCACTTCAAATACGAGATGCTGAACTATAATATTTTGCAGATCAATGTGTTTGATGCAACGCTTAATAGGAAGAGGCTTGCAAAATTAAGGCTTAATTCAGATATATGCGCATTCAATTATGCTACCATTTGCCTCTGTTCATCTTCCATTTTTTGTTCACCGACCGACTATCACTATTATGCAGCCTGCAAACTAACACATCCTTATCAAGGTGCTACTAGAAATTGTTTGTTTTCTATCTCTAGAAATTTGAATCTCAATAATCATGTAACATTTACCATAGCATGGTGACCTGTCATGTTTCTGTTTCATAAAGGAAAAATGTTGATCAAAAATTTGTGAAGCATCAAGATTACAGACTTCAAGATATCCATGTTCGGAGGTAATTATGAGAGACATCCGTGTACAGAGGTAATTATGGAAATTATTAACCTCTTCTGAGACACATCTACAGCATGCATTATGACCATAGAAATTAATAATACCATAGAGTAATATAATAGTGCACTATTATCCACTTCTATGATTATAACAGATCTGGATGATCACTCAGGCCTAACGGTTAATAAGTTCTATAATTACCTCAAAACATTCATTGTCTATTACATAATGATATTATCAACCGACATCAGACAACAAAGTAGTTTGTATTGCATAATTTCATATCACCATCTGGATCAGCTGATATCAAGTAACATCAACCGCTTGACAATCGATGGAGAAAGTAGGCATACCATAGATAGAAGTGCCATAGTATTGAAAGTTATCTATGTAATCAATCAACACCATTCATGGAAATTAAAAATACCATAAAAAGTCCTAAAATGGAAATTGCATGAAAATTATGGCACACTCTGGGGGAACTTAGTTGGGGCAAAAAATGTAAATTGTACGAGCTGGTTTCCTTGTTTTCTGATTAGCATTTATGTTTATGAAGCCAATTTGTGATCTGGATTGTTACTCCTTGTCTAAAGATCATGTACACAAAAGCAATAATGAATTGACGAAATACTGCGGCGACAGGATGGACAAAGAAGGAAATTTTCTAAAACGTCTTGTACGTCTGTCATTTTGAAATATCGCTCCTATAATCTATCATGAGTATAATCAGACACATATGCAACATGTAATGTCGATTTATAGATCATGCATTACTCCAGCTTGAAATCTGAGGCCAAAAAAATCTTCGATTACCCATTTTACTCTAAAGGGTTCTCCTGTTCATCATATTTGAACAATTTTCAAAATCTTTGCATGCTTTCGAATATCAGCTTCGAAAATATCATCACACTATGTCACATGAGTCATTCAATGATTAATTGAAAAATTCCAGCAAATTTTCATTTATCTGAGAAACGATTGTAGGTAAAGAAGCTTTCAGTGTGTTTACTCCAGAAAAGTACTAGGTTTCTTAACCGCTTGAAGGAGAAATTATCCAATAATTAGACTTTCTATCTGTGAATTCTTCAGATGTTCATTACAACAACGCACACTGACCACTTTCAATTATGACTTTGTGAACCAATTTTTAAATCACATTCCAATATTGAAAAATTGGGAAATAGTTGTCAGTGACTGCTACAAATAGACACAATATATTAATCCATGGAATAGTTGGATATTTCACATGAAAACAATACCACCATCTCACTTAAAATTCTCTGCATGAAAATCCTGTAATTTTTTGTCAACAACTTCACAACGAACTTGACAAATAGTTTGACTATTGAACAATGTTTTAGGTCGAATTGATGTACAAACCATAGATTTTTCCATGTGCCATCATTGTACATAGACAAGATAGTAGTAGGAAGAAGGGACCGTCCAGGACAAGACAATTTCAGAAAAATTGGTATTTTTAAAAACGACTAAATTCATGAATTTGAACCCTTTTTTCAGGTTTTTAAGACCTAAATTCATAAATTTAGTCCATTTAAAAAGTACCATTTTTTTGAAAAATCGGTATTTTGAAAAACGACTAAATTCATGAATTTTGGTCATTTTTTCAGGTTATGAAGACCTAAATTCATAAATTTAGGCGTTTTTAAAAATACCCAATTTTTCAAATTTTTCAAAATCTCAAATTTGAGAAT
>CAJQUW010009208.1:0-18019 GCA_907163375.1 Prostheceraeus crozeri
TCCTGGCGAACCTCTAAGTCTGACGGCTTAGCTGATATCAGCAATGAAATTTTCTAAGTCGGTTTCTTACAGAAACTTGGAATTTGGAATGTCCGAAGCTATCATCGGAGCTCAGAGAGACGACCTACCTCTGACAATCGTTCTCCTCTAAATGACAAGTCTCCGTGGGGGGGGGGGCTCAGTATTTGGAGCCTTGGATAGTTTGGGGGGTGGGTCATAAAGGAAGACTGTAGTCATAAAGAGGGGTCAAAAGGGGTCCAGTCTGGGTACGCGGGTCATTTAATAAGGGGTTCCCAGGGGGCGGGGGGTTGGCAAAAACTAGCAAGGGTAACAACAAAACAATGGGGGTCTCCGTCGGTGTTTGGGGGGACATATAGTAATAAACAGTGAGGCAATCACATGAAGCCCAAGGAAACGGGGGTCTGAGGGGGGGATATCACAGCCGTAGGGGGGAGGGGGGGCCTATCTAGTATAATAAGGGGGGAATTAGGACCGGGGGGGATGGGGAGGTCGCTCAGGCGAGGGGGGGGCCAGGGGGGGGGGTGGGGGGGGTGGCGGGCCGTTTGGGCGGGGCATCACGTCGCGGGGGTAAGCCCTTGGGTTGGGGCTCGAGATGGGGCAGCGCCAGCAGATACTTGGGGGCAAGATAAAATTCAAAATGGGACGAAAGACGGTCATTGACGTTTGGCACCGGGGAGGGGGGAAGGGGCACAATAAAAAGGGGGCAGGGCGCGGGGGCTTATCATAAGGAAGTCGCGTGGTCTAATATTTTAAGGGGGGGCATCCCACTCTAAGCGGGGGCAATTTAAGTGGGGAGAATATTATCCTGAACATCGTATCGGGAGATAGCGGCACGAGCACTGGACACGGTATGCGGGGTCTAATAAAAGAAATCAACGATAGGGCTTGTACGTTGGGGAACTGGGCACTACAGAAGCGGGTTGTGCTTCGGTAAGCCGCTCCATCCGACCAACAAGCCCGTGGGTGTCTACTTATTTATGAATTAAGGAACAGGTATCCTTATATAGAGACTTGGGGTGGGGGCACGGGGCGGGTCATACTCGGGGTGGGCAACGGGGGATCGGTGGGCCACAAACGGCGTAGATGTCATAAGTAGAATGGGGGGGGCAGCAGTATGTTGGGGCGGGGGTACAGGGACGAGTGAACAACTTAGGGGCAGCGGGGGGTTGGCGGTATCAGGGTCAGATAATCAAGGGGGGGGGGGTATTCCTATGAATGGTTCGATAGATACGGGTTTAGGGGGTGGATGGCACCGGTACTATGCCACAATGGAGGGGTACCCGGATCACGACACTTTAAAACCGCTTAACGAAGATAATCAAATCGGGGTAGGTAGGGGTGGCACTGTGGGGGGGGGACACAGCTATATAAGCCAGAGTACCTTGAAGGTCTGAAACGGTTTGGGTGTCCTCATTAGAAACACCCTCGCCTGACCCCAGTGCTTACGAGGCGAGGGGCGGAGTCAACGGCAGACGTGCACAGGGGGGGGGTGTTTGATGCTGGGGGCGGTGTTGGCGCTGGGGGGGGGGGGCGGGTGGGGGGGGGGGAAGGGCCGGGGGGGGCCGGAGTGGATAGGGTTCGGAATATCGTGAGGGGCAGGGGTGGGATAATAGGGAATAAGGGTGGAGGAGATCTGGGGTCATTCCCTGGCACGGGGTGAATCATCTATTAAAGTGCAACGGTCTAATAGGGCAACAGGTCATGGTGGTGGGGGGGGGGAGACGGGGGGTCTGAAAGACTAAATAAATAAAATCACACCAAAAATGGGGTTGGGTGGAAGTTTGGATGTGGGGGGGGCGGGTGGGGTCTGTGGGCTCAGGGGGGGGGGTTCTGGGTGTCTTGCAAAGACTGCACGACGGCGGGGCCGTGGGGGGGAAAATTATAAACTTGAATATACCCTACAATTATGGGTATCGGTGGGCCTCGAAAAAACTGGGGGGTCGGGATTAACGCGCGTCTAAAATGGGCACCGAACAAGGTTCAAATGGGTTGAGGGACTCAAACAAAAATAAGCGAAGCTAATAATGGATTCGGTGGGCAAGGGAAAGCGCTTGAGGGGGCCGGGGGTGGCTGGATCGGGGTTTTGGGTTCCCCGCAAGGGGGGTTTCTGGCTAAGGTGGCTTGTGGGGTCGCCGGGGGGGTGCAGTGCACAGTATAACATATAGAAAAATAACTCGGGAACATAATACGGGGGTGGGGGGGCCAAAGCAAAAAGAATTACGTAACTAAAGCGGGGGCTAGGCACAATTAAGCAGCCGTTCCTAAGAATTATCAACATCCACATGGGGGTCCGCCAACTGGGTTGGGCCTGTGGGTGGTTTGTACGAGATTAACCTTTCGTGCAAGGTGGGGGGGGGGGGGGCTTGCAAGGGGGGGCTATCAAAAGGGGCTGGGTTCGTAAGAATGGGGGGGGGGGCCGGGGGGGGGGTCGGCACCGGAGAAGCTTAAGGCATCTCGGGGGCGGGGGGGGGGAGGGTGATGCCGGGGGGTATAGGCATCTACTCGGTTTTTACTCCGAGGGCGGGGGCCAGGAGGGTCAGAAACAGCCTATAGTGGGATATGTATTTATAAAGTGTTAATGGGGGGGTGGGGCCAGGGTCCTCGTGGCAGTGGGGGTTCTACGCAGCAGTCGAGACCTAGGGGGGGGGTGAAATAGGGGTGTCGGGTTGGGCAAGGGGGGGATGGGCACATGGCTGGGGGGGAAGCGAGGGCCTGATGGCACGTGCCGGTATCCCCAAACCGGGGCGCGGGGGGGATTTCCATCAGAAAAACTTCAGGGTAAACATGGAAGTTTCCCCCCCAGTTTATTTTTTTCTTATATAGTGTGTGACGATCAGCTGATGACGTAATACCCATCATCCAAACACTAAAACTATCCCGTCTATCTCTCGCGCCTCTAGTGATTCTGATTTGCGCAGAAATACACCATTTCCTTCCATGTAGAATTTGACGCTGAATCGAATCTGCCCCGTTTTCCCATCCGATGCTTCGTTTTGGCTCTACAGTAGGCAGCCATCGTAAAAATTCTAACTCTGTCGTTTTTTCGAAAAATGTTGAAAATTTTTTCTCTCCGATTGACTTGAAACTCACCATACAGATAGAGAATTTCACGCTGATTCCAAATCTGAAATCCGTTTTCCAATCCGATGCTTCGTTTTGAAGCTACAGCCCAAAACGTCCCAAATTCTAACTCTGTCGTTTTTCGCCAATGTCCCAAAATCTAAAATGGCGTCTCACATCTAAACGAAGACAGATAGGAACAAGCCGATTCTTTCAGTGAATTTGTCTCACTCTTAGCTTTCAAACGAGCTATCGCACGACAAAATCCGTCCACTGGAAGCCAAAATCGAAGCAAGCTGTCCAGAGGGGGGGGAGGTCAGTGAAAATTTTTTCTCTCCGATTGAGCTGGAAATATACCATTTCCATGTAGAATTTGACGCTGAATCCGAATCTGGCCTCCGTTTTCCCATCCGATGCTTCGTTTTGGCTGTACAGTAGGCATCCATCGCAAAAATTCTAACTCTGTCGTTTTTTCGAAAAATGTTGAAAATTTTTTCTCTCCGATTGACTTGAAACTCACCATACAGATAAAGAATTTCACGCTGATTCCAAATCTGAAATCCGTTTTCCCATCCGAGCCTTCATTTTGAAGCTATAGCCCAAAACATCCCAAATTCTAACTCTGTCGTTTTTCGCCAATGTCCCAAAATCTTAAATGGCGTCTCACATCTAAACGAAGACAGATAGGAACAAGCCGATTCTTTCAGTGAATTTGTCTCACTCTTAGCTTTCAAACGAGCTATCGCACGACAAAATCCGTCCACTGGAAGCCAAAATCGAAGCAAGCTGTCCAGAGGGGGGGGGACGTCAGTGAAAATTTTTCTCTCCCGATTTTTTTTGACTTGAAACTCACCAGTACCGATGCGAAATTCCCACGCTGAATCCCGAATCTGGCCGCTCCAGTTTCTCAACCCGCGATGCTTTCGATTGGGCGCTACCATCAACCCCGAAAACGGTCCCATAATTCTAACTCTGACGTTTATTTTCGCCAATGCCGCCAAAATCTTAAATGGCGTCTCACATCTAAACTAAAACGAAGACAGATACGAACAAGGCCGATTCCTTTCAGGTGAATTTGTCTCACTCTTACTTCAGCTTTCAAACACGAGCATCGCACGACAAAAATCCGTCCACTGGAAGCCAAAATCGAAGCAAGCTGTCCAGAGGGGGGGGGAGGTCAGTGAAAATTTTTCTCTCCGATTGACTTGAAACTCACCATACCGATGCAGAATTTCACGCTGAATCCGAATCTGGCCTCCGTTTTCTCATCCGATGCTTCGTTTGGGCGCTACACACCAAAACGTCCCAAATTCTAACTCTGTCGTTTTTCGCCAATGTCCCAAAATCTTAAATGGCGTCTCACATCTAAACGAAGACAGATAGGAACAAGCCGATTCTTTCAGTGAATTTGTCTCACTCTTAGCTTTCAAACGAGCTATCGCACGACAAAATCCGTCCACTGGAAGCCAAAATCGAAGCAAGCTGTCCAGAGGGGGGGGGGAGTCAGCGAAAATTTTTCTCTCCGATGGCGTTCAAATTCACCATACCGATGCAGAATTTCACGCTGAATCCGAATCTGGCCTCCGTTTTCTCATCCGATGCTTCGTTTGGACGCTACACACCAAAACGTCCCAAATTCTAACTCTGTCGTTTTTCGAAAAATGTTGAAAATTTTTACTCACCGATTGCCTTGAAACTCACCCTACCGATGCAGAATTTCACGCTGAACACGAATCCGACCTCCGTTTTCTCATCCGACCACTCCTTCCACTCGAAACAACCCATTTTACAACCCAACATTCAGCACGAAAAACATCACACACTATAGCCTCAAGACTAATCCTGGCGGTCGCCCAAGTCCACCACGACACTCAGACCCAAAGCACCACGGCGGCCGACCACGACACTCTGCCGTTCCAGAGGGGGGGGGAGGGGGGGGGAGTCAGCGATGGCGGCCATCTTGCGCTATCTGGTGTTCGCCGTTTTCTTACTACTTGGGTTTATTCATAAACAAAAAAAACTGAAAATTAAAAATTTCTATTTGTTTTAATGAAAGATTCGCCCATTCTTGTTTAAAACTAAATCAACGGAAAATTTCGTTGCCTTCGTCATCTCCGTTACCCGTCACTGAAATTAAGCTGACTGTCTCTGGTGTTTATGGGAGATTTGTGAATGGTGGAATATAAAAGAATCTCTTAAACATTTGAGGATTTTGACTTCCTACGCAGCAGTGCTTTTTTTTAACTGCAGCAATGTTCGGATCAAAGAGGAGAAGAATTTATGGTGGAGAGCAATCAAACTCAATCGTTTCCCCATGATGCTGGCGCATCGCGACGAAAAAGAACACCTGAGAATTAGTTGCCTCATCCCACAGATCATTCCAATATTTATTTCAGTTCTTTATGGGAAAATCAATTAATGATGGGAAATACTCCATCTGAAATTTCAATTCAAGGTTTTTGCCAGCTCCTGGTCAAATGCAGAAAAGTTGAAGCTGAAAAAAAAGGTAAGTAACTACGTATGGTTTAAGAGTAAGAACTCAAATCTATAAGTTTTAGCTGAAATATATCAGAAAATGTTAGAAGGTATATCATTCAAAAATTGTTTAGAGGTTACTAGAATCTTCATTAAAACGAACCATCGTGTATACGCTATAAACTTAACTCGGGACAAGAGTAAAATTTTGTCTAGGCATACATAATCAAATTACGTACCGATACGATTTTATACGTGTCGATAGACACTCCCAGTACATTGCTTTTTTTAGTCAGGAATTGTTTCGCACGGATTTTCAGTTTAAACTTGTAGCTCCGGAAAACTCGGTGTCACTAATATTTCGTAGATACATTAGTTGTTTTCTCTCTCCATATCTAGCTGAGAATTCGAAAGAACTGCAACAACTGCGAGAAACTACCATTGGCATGGCCAAAATTATAAAACGGTTTTTATTTCTAAATTATCATTTTTTCTTGAAGCTGTGATAAATAAAAGTTTTAGAAATTGTGATTATTCTGATCGAATGATCCCGGGTGTGTGTTGGTCAAGTTTCCAATTAAAAATCAAGATCGAGTATTTTTTGTAATGCTTCCAGGCAAGTGTACGTATCGTGTAAATATTTCAAGACATTTAAATCTAGCCGTCTGGCTGGTATAGAGTGGTACCAACAAGTGTTGTAATGGCCTGTTGCTGATAGAAAAATGTACTTGCCAATGATTTTTTTTTCGGGTTTGGTAGTGCAACACGCCTTAAAGAAAAACAAAGCTTGTCCGAAGCATAATCGATTAATACAATTCTGCAATGGGGTTATATTTACTGTTTTAGTAGGGGGGGGGTTGGGTCGAAATACGGCTACTTTTTTCTTATAATGACCTTAATAAATTTTCAATTAAATGTTGCAAATTCCAATTTACCCTCAAATGTACGTTCTGTGTTCATGGTAGGCCTACTTAAGAAATTTATAAGTTTAATATTAGAAAATTCATTTTGAGTGTTTTAAAGTTTGGGCTATGAAAACAGTAAACGCTTGTCAGAAGTGTCCGAATGGGCTTGGGTAATTCGGGTCTCAATTTTGTTTTTAACAAACATCAAGTATGCTTAACAGGTAAAAAATATTCCGATTTTGTAACTGCATAGTTAAATTCGGACATACGTGGATAGTATTACGACGTTATAGCTTAAAGGTAATCTGTCGAAAAAAAATCATGAACGAAAGTTTTGTGGGAAGAAAAATACGACCTCGCCACTTAATGTATTTATCCGATTTCAATTCAACTGGTATGTATGGTACGGCAATTTATCAGAGAATTCAATCCGTGTAAAAGAATTTTTGAGGTCAAGTCATCTTTGTGAATAATACAAGCAAAATTTGCAAAAAATGAACCAAAAAAAGTTCACACTATCATTTGCAAATTTTAGTCTCCTGAAGCCTACTTCAGAAGAGTTGAGTCAATATATTTTACTCCTGGTATTTCCAAATACGCTCTACAGGGCTTTACTTACTTTCCGGAAAAAAAACGGATTTTCGGTTTTTTTCTCGGTTGGCTAAATAGTAGTAACTAGTCCCAATTATTACAGGGCGTAGATTTATAATGGTAAGATGAAGTACTCACTTGCACGTGCAGCCTTAGGAATGGTAACTACAGATCTCACGGGAGATCCTTCATGCCTATCACTCATGACCAGTTTATCCTGATCACACTCCGCTATTTTCTTTTTCTCAATAACAAAGAGATATGGGTTTCTTCCTGTATGTAGTACAGAGACTTTTTACATTACGGTTTTACATAGGGTTTTTTATAAATTATTTGGTTGTATGGTAATTTTTATACAATTCCATGCAGATGAAGGAATACTAACCGACGAGGGACTTGGCCTGATTATTCGTAAATAGGATAGAAATTTCCTTGGGTTTTGGCATTCGTCCTAGAATTAACAACAGAAATAGAGAGTTTTGGTATGAACTGGTGTTACTTTTCTTGTCATCCCCGTTTAAGACAGAAAATGAATTTAACAGTAATGTCGTTTAAACCTTCCACATTGGACATCTTGTACATAAATGCCTGTGTAGTATAATTCTATAAACCAACCAACGATACATCCTATTGTTCGATAGAAATTTCTTTTATCTCTCCACGAATATGGCTCCGACAAAACTTATCGAAATCTTTACAGTTCATTGCTTAGCACTGAAACAAACATACGCATAGTTTGCGTTCTCTTCTACAGGTCCTACGATCCCATAGTATTGAATATGCATCATTTTTAATAAATACTCATACTCGTGGATGGGTAACATATAAAGATACATTTTTCTCATGCTTTATAACTGTTATTATAAGCAAATCCAACAGATAAGTAATATGTAGTGAAGATTATTTAAAACGTACCAAGTCAACTGAATGATATCCTTCACCGAAACTTGTTTTAAAGGTAGAAATGGCCAGAGGTGCCAATAAATGAGGACTTACTATGTTATGAATGATTTTGGGTTGCAACAGTTTTTTTTAAAATTGGGGGAAGGAAAATGTTGAAGTGTGTCCGATTAACGTTCAAAGTTGTCTCACTTTTGACTCGACTGTTTTCCATGGCCATACAGGCATATTTTATTTTTTATCTTGTTATCATTTTCATAGAGTTGAGTTTCGGAGTAGAGTTTCACTATTTCTTTCTTTACGTTACATATCATGGTTTGAATTAATTAATCATTGAATAGATATTTTTAAAACAACCATTTTAAAGGAGTTATTAGCTGTGAATTTCACCTATCTCAGCTAAAACATACCCTATTTCCTCTAATATAAGGAACACTTTTAACAATCGTAGTCTCTGCAATCCCTGATTATATCAATTAAGTGTGAATAGTATTTCCATTGTGAAATTACTAACATTCAACCTTGATGGTTGAATGAATGCTTATTCAGCTTCTCAGAAACGCAAAATTGTCAGAACTCATCTGACCAGAGGTTGAGTAAGACTCAGAACCAAACAACTATCATGAAAAAAAATCAGTAAGACTATATCGACCTTCACTAAATGCTATTAATTAATAATATTGTCGTACTTACTTTTTCAGACGGACTTACATGAATGCAATGCAGAGTGAATCATATCCGACATGTTCAAGAGGCTTGAGCTAATGGGAGAGAGAGAAGAATGAATCATAAAATGAACAAGATAAGGATCGCTGATCTTCCAGTGCATTTGAAAGTTTTGATGATTGAAGTAAGTTTGAAATCTTTTTCTATTGCTCCCTTTTATTAGATATATAATTCCATTCTGTTGTAATTAGACCCTATTTAAAGTGCCGGTTTCAGTCGGACGGAATAATTTCTGAATAGTTGTCAGTTCACAAGAAAAGACATCAATGATGATGGAGCTGTAGCACTCAATGAAATGCTAATAACATATTAAAATAAACAACTTCAGAATTGATGACATCGTTCATTAAGGTAGGTTTCAGACATGAGAGCCGAGATCTGAGAACTTCAGCCACTATTTCCAATTAAACCGCAGAATTGGAGTCGTCGTCGTCGGTTTTAAACGGTCTATCAAACAACTGGAAGTTGTGACAAATTACTTGCTGAGGACCCACCAACTCCGTCAGCCGTCATTTTGTTTGTGGTTTTCATTATATTTTCCTTTTTTGGTGGTTTTTTTTTTTTTTTTTTCTTTTTTTTTTTTGTGTTTTGTTTAGGGCGACTCGGCAGCGTTTTTGCCGAGAGGAGATAGTGTGAACAGGTCCTGAGACAAGCTTTGCCTGAAACTGATCTGAGCGAGAAGGTCTGCGAGATTGAACTCCACGAAGAAGTTTGTCTTTAGTCTGAACGACCCTGAGGAGCTTCAAGTGAGGCTCAGGCCAAGCCTCAGATAAAGTTGGAAGTCATTCGACTCTCTGAGAGTTTCCGTGATGAAACAACAATAGTTGCGTTGAGACAAAAAGATTCACTCCGTGATAGTTACTACTTTTTATTGAATAAAATAAAAAAAAGTGGACCCGACGCGTTTCGTCTCTGACGGACAGTCTGAAGGGTACACTGGTCATATCCACACATCGGATTATATACTACGGTCTGAGGCAGGATATCTCCTCATATTTGCTCATGGACGTCTATTCATCAAGGTTGGGTTATGAGGTTATTCTCATGATTGATGGATATACCGGTAGCTGGATTTCGAACTGTTTAATAAAGCTGTCTATATGATCTTGCTCCTATATTGGAACGGAATACTGGAAAGTTAAGCGTTAATTTTCTGTAAGATTTGATTGCGTTAAATTGTATGAACGAAATATAAGATCGACTACATATTGTAAAATTGATAAAAGATAGATGAAAAGAGATATTTTCAGACTAGTTTATTGACAGGTTGATAATATCTGTATATCTACTGCTCCTAAGCGTTGACGTAAATGATTTCCAGGTATTGTAAAGCAGGTTGATGGGAGTATGGTTCAACTGTTGAGCTCGGTATGTTTCAAATTCTCCTACGAAGTTCTCTACGAATTCTCTCCGTCTTCTAGTACCACAAGTCGGGTTTCAATTCGGTTATCAAAGTATGGTTCCCATTCTCTGATTCTATTCGGCTCCATATCTCGTCTTATTTCGGTTGGCTGAATTTTTACCATTCGATTTCAAGTCAACATAGTCACGAAACGGTATAGTTTTATCATTATTAAAGTACATGCACTGAATCAAAACATAAGATGTAAGCTGATCTTCTTTCAGTTGAATTCCGAGGTGGGCAGCACGGTTCTCGGAAGTCTAGCTCAATCTTCTCCTAATCCCCTGTTCTTTCAATTTCAATTCAACATACGCACAACAGGTAAGTTTTCATTATTCAAGTAATACCCCTAAAAAAGTGCTGTTACGCTTAATTGACGCTCGGTTTTTGTACATGTTACCTCATCACCAATCTGTAGTTATGAAATATGTCATTCAAAAATAGAGAGTTACACTACTTCATTAATTGCAGTGCAATCTTCGATTGAGACCGGGCGAACCCCAAACCAAATAGGTCAAAGAGGCGATCCGGATACCGTAAGGAACAGGGTGACTTTAACAACAAGTTTTTTTTCAGTCTGTTCAATTGTATTTAATCTAGAAAATTTTTAAGAATTATTTACTCAAATTTATGATAAATTGAAACTTTACAGGGTATAAACATTGAATAGATTGACAATAATGATAAAATTCACAATTCGGAATACATATTTTTTTTTAATTTAAAAGTGTGTAAAGTCCGACCCCATATGTTGGGGTGACTTTACACACTTTAAACTCTTTTCAAAGGTAAAAGTATGTGAGAATCAAGATTTTGTTAACTAAGGACTTCTACGTGCTGACTTTAACACATTTTACAATGTTTTACAAAAAAGAAAAATTTTGCATATGTGCAGTAGTGTATTGTTAAACTGATTACCGGTAACTGAACAGTGAAAATAGGAATGATTACAAAAGGTTATCCCAAAGGTTACGAAAGGTTGGTTTCCTAAGGTTATCCCAAAGAAGTATAAAAAATGTACATAAAATGTCCATCAAATATGCAAAACGTCCAAATGTCTGGATGCGGAGAAAAAAATTAAATATCCACCGCCCCTTCTCATTTGCGACTGCTTGGGGTGTCAAAAATTTTCACTACCTGATCAAAATTCGATGTCACAACTGTGTCATCTTTCTCTGGCCAAACGTATGTCGTCTCTTGGACATGCCTTTCAAAAACTTGGAGCAGTAAAATCAGCATGGTTCCATAGATAATTTGACAATTGTGTTCCCCACGTAAAGTCTTCTGTTTCGTAAAATCTGACTAAACACCCAATCACCAATCTTCAAAGCACCGAGCTTTGGGAATCCTGGTAATTCCAGAAGCACCGGCATTTTCTTTGTCCACTGCAGTTACTCTCTTCATCGGTTTCCATGTCATATTTTCATCTTCCTCTTCTGGAAGGCGTCACATTCAGTTTCTTCGCTAGATTCGTCTTCTGTGGTGTCGGAAGGATTCTTCACCTTGTCTCATTTGTCTTCTTTTTCGACGTTGATGCTGAGGTCTCCTTGGGATTTCTGATAATAGAGATTTGACTTTCCAGGTTCAACATTTATTTTCTTTCTGCCGGCCACGAGATAACTTTTCAAGGGGACATCGAAGGGAACGGAGGTGGTCAAGAAGGGCACTCATTTACATTGGCCCTTGCTGCTATCCATGCGATCCAATGAATCTGGTAGCTTGTTCAAAAACTTTGATGCCTGTCCAAAGGGTAAATTCCAGTTGCTTTGAAGCCCGATATCAAAACTTGCGTTTTTGTGAATGCCGTTTTCCATGTTCCTCGCACAAGCTGTTTTAACAGTGGAGCAATTTGAGTCCTTTGGGTAATGTCGTCAGCCGCCTGTTAGCCTCTTTTTCAGGGCTTGGAGTATCTTTCGTACGCAGCCATTTCATTTTCAATGGTCTGAAAAAACACGGACTGTCAAAGGGGGCTGTGTCAAGTTTGAGTACTATTAGGGCGGTGAGCATACGGAAAACGAATGTCCATGACGATGACAAAGTTCAATGATTATCTTCCACTCAGGTGCGAAGACAAATTGTCCACCGATGACAATTTTAGGCCCCCACTGAGATTTCGCGGCAGTATGGGAATGACAATTGTTAGTAAACCAGTCCAGAAAGCACTGTGCTGTCGAACCATCCTGACTTTGAACGATTGTAACCTTTGCATTAGGTGGCCCACCATTGCACCACGAATCCCACGATACGTTCTGCTTTGAATACACATACAATAGTATATAGGCAACACTGTCCCTGACGCTGTTCCAGAAAACATGATTGAAGTGCAACTTTTAGTTGGATTCATGATTCTTTCGGGATATTTCGAACCTCGTTTAAAAAAACCAGCTTCTGCCTACCGGGATCATCTGAAACATTTGTTTCGTCCGTAGTTTATAATATGAGAAAGCTGGTACACCAGCCAAACTTTCAGAAAGATGATCGAAATAGATGTTAATATCATCAGAATTAACTTCCTCTCGAAGGGTTTTGATATTTTGTGCCTGTCTCAGCGATAATTGATCTTTATTTCTCTTCAGAAAGCTGTTCACAACCACTCAACGCCAGGCAGATTATTCTTGAAGCACTTAACATTTCTTGCCTTCTTTATCTAGGATCCTCTTTGCAATCATTCGTGATATCCAAAAGAGATAATGGGCAAGCTCCATTCTCCACATGTTTGTATTACTTTTATCAAGGATGATTCAGTTTCTTTTGACAGAGCAGTTTGACCACCAAGTGTTAAAGGATGTTTTCCTTTGGTACGTTTTTTGAATAGTGCTAAAGGGAAGACCATGCTTCTCCTGACATTTACGTAACGAAAGTCCCTGTTCATAGCTCCTTTACAGCCTCAGTAATTTTTACTTTGTCGTAATCACGATATTTTCGAGACCCAAAGTACTCGTCGATAATTTCGTGGCATTATCTAAAATTAAAAAATAAGATATTACGGTAGTCTTATATCAAATCAAATCAAGATAGGATGGTTTACATTTATATCATATCATATCATATCAAATCATATGGCCTGATCATATCAAATGATATCATTTCATATATCATATCAGATCATATCATATCATAGCTTATCATATATCAATCATATCATTTGTAAATCATGCCATTTCAATTAGTGAATTCTCCCTTTCCCATTGATTGTGATACCAAACCTTGTTGACTTTGGGAATGTACAGTAGATCTAAATTGACAAGCCCTTTCTCATGACTCAGCTCAGTAGTGACATACCGTAATGACATCAGGTAGTGTGTAAAGTCACCCCAAGCATGTTAATTTTTTCATAAATCGAGATATTAGACAATAATAAACACTCAGGACAAATATCTCTAATGATTCTGAAACGTAAGGATTATGGTCCCATAAAAAAAGCAATCCGGATGAAAATGCAACTTTCCGTCAATATGAGCCAATAAGAAGTTTGCACGTTGCCAAAAAATTGATAGTTTTTACGCATTATATTTTATTGATTTATAAATACCAGTGTATGCTGATAAAAAGTTATCTACACATTTTTATTATCGTCTGATAACCGATAAATGAAAACGACACAGAAAAATTGTAAAGAAATCCACCAGGAAGCTGTAAGATGGACTTTTCAACAAAATACTGTTTGTATAAAGGTCACCCCGCATGTGTTAAAGTCACCCGTTTCTACGGTAATTGAATTTTGAACTTAAAAGTTATAAACATAGCTAGTGAAGTCCATGCACTATTCCCAAGATTTCCATACTATTACTGTGTTGATGAAAAACTTCTTTATTTAATGACATTGTACATAAATTGCAATATTTTGCCAATGCAAATCTGCGATAAAAATTAATGCTTAAAAGTTACTTTTCAAAATAGCAACCAAAATTTGATCGTTGTCAAACAATATTCAAACTACTAACTCGTGAAATGCAATGTACAAAAGCGTCATCTTTATCTAAAAATGATTGCTCCGGCCGCCATGTTGCGCCATTCCAAACATGTCGCTGTATTGACAGGATAAGCCAAGCCCTCACGTCCGCAAATAACTCAGGAATCGGTCAATATGATGCTAGGCTTCCGCGTGGGTTCACAGGGTGTTTCTTTCTACTATAACATCGTCCTCATTTCTCTTTCACTCCTGTGTGCACGTGCTGAGCAATCCCTTCGTCATCCTAGTGTTCATAAACCCAAACCGTCACTAAACCATTCCTTCAAATCGTTCAGTCGAATACCTCGCCAGCAACTTGGTCAATCCAGGTCAGGAAAGCTTCGTCTATAACCGAAACGAACCGAGTTTCGTCTATGAGACCGTGATGACGGCAGTGACGACACCGGATGCTGACTGTTTTATCTCTTAAAAAAATTTTATACATGCATCTGAATGATGCAAACCAATTTACTCATCTTTTATGTACGGTATGTTTTTGTATCAAAGACAGAACAAATGGTATCTTCTTACCGATCTATGATAAAATGCTATTTTTTGAACATATATGAATTTAGCCCTGTGTTATATTCATACGACCTCAATTGATTATTATTCTGATAAATGATTACACTACACATCTTTAGGCAACGTAATAAATGGTCACCCTATATCTAAGCTTGTGTAAAAATCCTTCTAGATGAAAGTCAATCAAAAAAACGTTTTTCTTTATGAAAGTTGTAACAGAACTTTTTTCGAGCAGTGTATATGTATGAATCAAATAAATGTTCTGATTTCCTTTCAGTTGGTAGCAATAGCAAGGTGGCATTACGTCTCTTCCCAATTCTTCCCATTAAGCTCAATCACTCATTGCTCACCTCAGGTCGGTTCAAATTTCGGCTATTCAAAGTGGTACCCCGATCTCTGATTCCATGTCAGCTCAATATGTCGTATTCTCGCTGTTCTTTCCAATTTTACTACAGTATTCGATTCAAGGTCAACACCTAGTCACAACAGTAAGTTTATACTAGTATATTTACTCATATGTACTGAATCAATCATAAAACTGCTGATTTCTTTCAGTTTGATTGCGAGGTGGCACGATTCCCGAAATTTTTTAACTGGTTACTCGAACTTCATATTTGCTGGTGATTTTAAACTCATAGTCGTTGGTGTCAGGCGCTTCTAACATGAATGAAATGAATTTAGTGTAGTAGTGAACTAGGTTTCATTCTCTGGTAATGACCTCAGTGATTTTTGCTATTTTGTATTTCGCATCTGAACTTCTGAAATGGTGAACTCTTTGCTTTGTTAAATTACTTCATCGTAATGAAAAGAAAACTGCTGTGTTAATTGTAGTGTCGTATATTTTCCTTCTAAACCAATTTTGTTTTTTGTGCACATCGAATGTAAATGCATATTCTTGTATATATAATTTACATTTTCAATATTATGAATTCATCTTTTAAGTTTCTACGTCAAAAACCTTCCGCACTTACTGCAGATCGATGTGGAAAAATCGTTGAAAATGTGATGCATTATTGATATGAAATTTCCACTCCAATGGAAGGGTAATCATAGTTGATGTGTAGGCAGCAAATCTTCTGGACTCCTGTGTAAACAAACAAGTTAACAGGAGGGCAATAAGAAGAAGTAGACCTTTGTGCCCTGTTAGCTGGTTTGCTTACACAGGAATCCAGTGCATTTGCTGCCTACACATTAACCATGATTAACCTTCCATGAGAGTGAAAATTCCATTAGGCAACGGATATATCATGGATGATATTTCGTTATTCATCGATATTCCCTGGATAATCATCCAATATTCATGCATGATCATCCATAAGACATTAATGTTTCATCTATAAATCATGCATGATCATCCATAAGACATTAATGTTTCATCTGTAAATCATGCATGTCGATCATCCATAAATATCCATGGACCGGCAACTAGGGTTAGGATTTTTCGTGAAAAAAAAATTTTTCAAAATGTTGGAATGGAGTTCCGAGACCCATCCCATCGTGTTTGTCGTCAAAAGTTGGGTCGGTGAAGTTTCGGTGAAAAAACCGCCCCCCCCCAACGACTCAACTGACTAAATTGGTTGAAAAGACCAAAGTTGTTCAGAATCATGTGAAACAAACTTCTATCAAGGTTTCAGGTTGAAATTCGTCCAAAAAATTTTTTCGAAAATTTTCACTACGGTGGTCTCGACACTTAGGATTTTCTTAGGATTTTTTCGTTAAAAAAAAATTTTTTTCAAAATGTTGGAATGGAGTTCCGAGACCCATCCCATCGTGTTTGTCGTCAAAAGTTGGGTCGGTGAAGTTTCGGTGAAAAAACCGCCCCCCCCCCCAAAGACTCAACTGACTAAATTGGTTGAAAAGACCAAAGTTGTTCAGAATCATGTGAAACAAACTTCTATCAAGGTTTCAGGTTGAAATTCGTCCAAAAAATTTTTTCGAAAATTTTCACTACGGTGGTCTCGACACTTAGGATTTTTTCGTGAAAAAAAAATTTTTTTTTCAAAATGTTGGAATGGAGTTCCGAGACCATCCCATCGTGTTTGTCGTCAAAAGTTGGGTCGGTGAAGTTTCGGTGAAAAAACCGCCCCCCCCCCCCGACGACTCAACTGACTAAATTGGTTGAAAAGACCAAAGTTGTTCAGAATCATGTGAAACAAACTTCTATCAAGGTTTCAGGTTGAAATTCGTCCAAAAAATTTTTTCGAAAATTTTCACTACGGTGGTCTCGACACTTAGGATTTTCTTAGGATTTTTTCGTTAAAAAAAAATTTTTTTTCAAAATGTTGGAATGGAGTTCCGAGACCCATCCCATCGTGTTTGTCGTCAAAAGTTGGGTCGGTGAAGTTTCGGTGAAAAAAAAACCGCCCCCCCCCATCGACTCAACTGACTAAATTGGTTGAAAAGACCAAAGTTGTTCAGAATCATGTGAAACAAACTTCTATCAAGGTTTCAGGTTGAAATTCGTCCAAAAAATTTTTTCGAAAATTTTCACTACGGTGGTCTCGACACTTAGGATTTTTTCGTGAAAAAAAAATTTTTTTTTCAAAATGTTGGAATGGAGTTCCGAGACCCATCCCATCGTGTTTGTCGTCAAAAGTTGGGTCGGTGAAGTTTCGGTGAAAAAACCGCCCCCCCCCCCCCAACGACTCAACTGACTAAATTGGTTGAAAAGACCAAAGTTGTTCAGAATCATGTGAAACAAACTTCTATCAAGGTTTCAGGTTGAAATTCGTCCAAAAAATTTTTTCGAAAATTTTCACTACGGTGGTCTCGACACTTAGGATTTTCTTAGGATTTTTTCGTTAAAAAAAAAATTTTTTTTCATAATGTTGGAATGGAGTTCCGAGACCCATCCCATCGTGTTTGTCGTCAAAAGTTGGGTCGGTGAAGTTTCGGTGAAAAAACCGCCCCCCCCCGACGACTCAACTGACTAAATTGGTTGAAAAGACCAAAGTTGTTCAGAATCATGTGAAACAAACTTCTATCAAGGTTTCAGGTTGAAATTCGTCCAAAAAATTTTTTCGAAAATTTTCACTACGGTTGTCTCGACACTTAGGATTTTTTCGTGAAAAAAAAATTTGAAAATGTTGGAATGGAGTTCCGAGACCCATCCCATCGTGTTTGTCGTCAAAAGTTGGGTCGGTGAAGTTTCGGTGGAAAAAACCGCCCCTCCCCCCTCCCCTCCAACGACTCAACTGACTAAATTGGTTGAAAAGACCAAAGTTGTTCAGAATCATGTGAAACAAACTTCTATCAAGGTTTCAGGTTGAAATTCGTCCAAAAAATTTTTTCGAAAATTTTCACTACGGTGGTCTCGACACTTAGGATTTTTTCGTGAAAAAAAAAATTTTTTTCAAAATGTTGGAATGGATTTCCGAGACCCATCCCATCGTGTTTGTCGTCAAAAGTTGGGTCGGTGAAGTTTCGGTGAAAAAACCGCCCCCCCCCTACGACTCAACTGAC
>CAJQUW010009210.1:0-12891 GCA_907163375.1 Prostheceraeus crozeri
ATGAGACATTACGATTCCTAATGTTAATGAGGACACCGTGCAATTATGCTTTACTTCACTGCTTGAAGTTGACGTCTCATCGCCTGTACATGACGTGGTTATAGTCCGTTTCCTAAATCGATCGTTGTACAACTCGAAAGTTCTTTCGCTTATTCTCATAAAATTTAATCCTGAGATCATAATTGATTGATGACTAAATATAGTCGCTTGACCAGTCGAGACAAGATTACATGAAGAACATTTACATGAAGTAATTAGTGATTGGAAGCTTTTTGCTTCATAGCTGATGATTTCATTGCGTCTCTCGTCTATCCTTTGATCATTGATGGAGATGTAGAAATCTTGTCGATCCATTTGTCGGACGCAAGCGTCAGCAACTACGGCGTGAAGAATTACTATTGTTTGCGAACAGGTGTGGACAGGCGGCCCCGTCTGCAGAACCGCTATTGTGGATTTATCATTTGAAGATTGTGTTCGCAAAGCAAGAAGAAAACAACTCCCCTTGGTTTTACGGCCAAGATCATTGTATTAAGTTATTCAAGATACAAAGACTGCGGCGTCCCGCTTCTTCAAAGGTCGATGTAACTGGGTGGACAGCGAGATGTCACCGTGTGTAGCTTTACATGAAGAATGAGCGATATTAAGAGATGTGCTGATTGTATGAATGTTTATCAAATTGTGAAGACAGATTGTAGTCTGGAAGTTCGTATTTTCTATTGATTGTGGATTTAAGATGTGTGATCGCTTTTGCTTCTTCTACTGTTGTCTCGCGTGTTGAAAAGTTTGCTAATAGAGCCGACCTGAAAGTTTCCGATGCCTCCTAAACTGTGGTGCTTATCTTTGATGCGTTGTCAAGAGTGCTACTGTTGCTTCTATTTTCTATAGCACGCTTGTGTTCCTGGTGGCTAGTCTTAAATTTCCGAGCAGTTTTACCTATGTAAAATTCACCACATTGTGAACATAGTGTATTGATAAACTGCACAACGATCTCTACATTTAAATTTATTATTAATTAAATCCTGACATATGCTACATATAGAAGTATCACTATTAGATTTATTATTCAGGAAAGATGCTGTCTGACAACCATCCTCATTTACCAATGTTACTGGCAAGTCGTAATGTTTATCAATTCATTTTTCTATAACAACGATCATTCACGAACGGTAATTTAATGTACATTATTACTATTTTT
Source organism: Prostheceraeus crozeri (assembly GCA_907163375.1). Lineage (NCBI taxonomy): Eukaryota > Metazoa > Platyhelminthes > Polycladida > Euryleptidae > Prostheceraeus > Prostheceraeus crozeri. The sequence goes on from CAJQUW010009210.1 coordinate 1,196, forward strand.
CTTTATTTGTTTTCTTCTTCTTAGCTCTTAACATACGTTCTCTTTCCTAAGGCTTCTAAAATTTTGTCAAATTTTTTTCTGTACACTAGTCTATGCACGAGCAAATGGCAATTGACGGTTAGGAACTTAAAAGGAACAACAATTTCGTTCAAAGAATCTAAAGCCGGAATTGATGTTGCAGAGCTTATAATAAAAAACTATACACTAAAATGTTTCGAATATCAAGGTGTTGCTACATTTTCAAAACAACTTCTTAGTTGTTGCAAACATCAATTTGGCAGTAAATTTCAATTTTACGCATCCTGACTGCTCATAGAAGGCCTCTAAACATCATCGATGCGATGGGCTCATCATCCTTGTCAAAGAAATGGCCTATTTCAATTCAGAGCATCACCTGAGTTTACCGTGACTTCAGCGACGCTTGATATGACAGATTAAGGAATTTATAGGTCATCAGGATCAAGCATCGAGTTCCGAGGCATCGTCATGATGTTAGATTTGTCATAATAACCCTGTGGTAAAGGCGACGTCGGGCCAACGTCGTCAACATTTGAACCGCCAATTATTAGTTGTTTTAATATTGCGACCTAAAAATGATTCACCTACCAAGCAGGGTCTCCTGGACCCTGTTACGGAATTCGTCAAGTTCTCTGTACAATTCGCGCTCCCTTGGAAGATGTGTGAGTGTTTCTCAGCACTCCATGATAATCAGCTGTGTGTCTGATAAATGCAACTGCACTATTTTGACGCTTCTTGCAACGATCGAACCTATGTTCTCAATTGAACGTCAATTAGGACTAGGCCGAAATGAGACAATGCCAGGTGACGAATTCACGTGATACTGAGGCGGTTAAATCCGTACATGACATGGCTAACAGTTAGACGAAGAAGCGGACCGAATTGGTGTGCATGTACAGTAGAAAGAAGATCCAATCAGAAGATTCCATCCCGGTGTTTGATGCTTGTATTACATACACCTGATACCTGGCTGTGAGTAGGAAGACCCGATCAGTGGTGAGGAAAATGCTTAGTGGAGATGTCACTATCAAGAATTAGCAGACATTTTTGAAAGAAGAAGAAGAATGCTGTCGTGTCAAAAAAAACAGCATCTGAAGGTCTGTATGCACGTGGTAGGTCTACAAGATTAGAAACCTGCAAACAGAGATTCAAAACACTCGACAACAAAATTCAAACAACAAAACATCAACAACTCCATCACAACACAACCAAAATCATCACAAAAAACAATCCATCCCATCAAAACATACAAAAATACACTCACAAACTACAATCAATCACATCCAAATCAACTCAACAAAAAATTCACAAGCACATCAAATCAAATTCCTCATAAAACCAACACAATGAGTAACAACAAAAAAACACAAACTAATCCACAATTCTAATCATCAACACATCAAAACCATCAAACAATTAAAAACATCAAACACAATTCACAACAGAAAATCAACAATTCACAACATCATCCAATCAACATCAATCATTCAATCAAATAAACATCAAATCACAAATCACAACACAACAATCCACTCATTCACATCAAAACAAAACAATCAACACAACAACACAACAAAAAAATCAATCAAACATCAATCAACAATTCAAACAATTCAAAGAAAAATATCACACATCACATCAACATACACTCCAATCAAACAAAATCTAACAAATTCCAACATCCACCACAATCACACATCAATCACCACAAACAATACATGGAGTGCTGAGCATCACTCACAACATCTTCCAAGGGAGGCGCGAGATTGTACAGAGAACTTGACGAATTCCGTAACAAGGTCCAGGAGACCCTGCTTGGTAGGTGAATCATTTTTAGGTCGCAATATTAAAACAACTAATAATTGGCGGTTCAAATGTTGACGACGTTGGCCCGACGTCGCGTTTACCACAGGGAAGGGAAGATCTGCGCCGAAATGTGAGCAGATCGAGCAACGTATTCATGGAATGTAAGTTTCCACGTTGCACGAGCACATCGATGACGCGTTGAGTAGAATGAATAGGATATTCAGCAGGATGATGTCTTCCGTCATATCCTGAGACACTTTTCATGTTTAATTATGAATATGATCTATCAAAAGTATGACAAAAGACTTCTTTGGTAGAAATCATGTTTTTATGAATGGCCGTTTTGACCATAGATTGTCATTTTAAAATTGTTTTTATGACGTCAGTCTGTTAAGGGTTAATGCTGTTTTGTATGTAATTGAATTTCACATGGCTCGGTAGAAACGAATCTTTCCCCAAAACTATATTTGAATGACACTCTTTGTGGTACCAAGAATAAATTATTTTACCTTCATTTATTTGTATCTTTACATCTAGGAATGAGAACCATTCGTTTGGTCTCGGGGATTCTATTGAAAATTTTGTGTGTGGATTTATGGAGTAATGTACTTCCAGTATTCGTCTAAAAAGATAAAAAGATTCTCGTCACATTCTATAGGGCCCATTGATGCCGTCTGTATATCACTTATAAAGTGTAAGGTTGGATGTGGTACACTTCTTCGACAAGTTGATATCTAAGTTTTCGGACATTTGTTCGACAGAAAACTTCTTCGACACGGACACTTCTTCGACAAGACATTTGTTCGACAAGGACACTTCTTCGACAAGACATTTGTTCGACACGAACACTTCTTCGACAAGTTCTGCATGAATAATGCTTTATCTACATTGATTGATCGGAAATATCTTGCATCAATGATTCTACATGTATACTTTATATGTGGCCAAACCTTTCGTCTTTAGGGTAATATCTTAAATTAGGCGAGGAAAATACGGGGGGGAGGGCTGTCGAGAGTGATCTGGAGGCGGAACATCTATGCGATGCAAGAATTATATTTTTTAGAAAGGAAAAAAATTAATTTAAGACAAAAAGTATAAAAAAATGAAAATTCTCAAAAAATACACAACCTGAAAAAGAAAAAGACTATAATTGCTTAATAACGAACAACGTTCGTGTTCGGAAGAAGTGTCCGTGTTCGAAACAAATGTCGTGTCGAAGAAGTGTTCGTGTCGAACAAATGTCGTGTCGAAGAAGTGTTCGAAAATTTGTCGAACAAATGTTCGTGTCGAACAAGTGTTCGTGTACCGTAAGGTTATATCCCAACTTCGTCAAGGCACAGGTTTCTATCATATGTACAACTGCGAAGGGTGGTACAAAGTCACAATTCCCATTGATGCACTCTTAATTTGCCTGCATACTTTGTCATTATATTTAATCTCATACTTCTAACAAATTTTAGAAGATTTTTTATGTTTTTTTCAAAATTATTCATTTTATACCAATTATTCTTTAAGTGTTGTATTAATGCAAATACATATAAATATTTTGAATATATTAGCGAGGCATTGCAGTGTAATTAGTTTTCTATCGGAATGTAGAATAAAGGTTGTTTACATCAAGCGATATAAACACTTTGTTATTACTAATGGGAGAGCACGCTAAACTCATTAAAGTAAGGATAGAAGATCGTCAGTATTAGTTGAATGTGCAATTACGGAATGTAGCTGGCAAATGCCAAGTCCTTGAGTTAATATTTTCAAAATTACACTATCTACGGGGGGAGTGTTTTTTAACAGAGGCTATCGGGGTCGAGAGCCGGGAGGAAACCTTTGTCAATGCTGCGGATTATGATCTTTTTACAAGCGTGAAAAATAAGTGCTGGAAGTTACCCACCCCTAATTTTTTTGCATCAGTCCGGACGGGATAAAAAAAATGAGTAAAAAACTCAACAAAATAAGAAGCATTTTGTTGTGGGCAAATGTTTTCTTTTGTGACAGCCCAATGTTCCGACATGTGGGAGGGGGGTGGGTGTGTAAGCATGGGTGGCGGAGCGGGGTCTCTCGCTTGCATACCCACGTAGCAAACCTCTTCTCCTTTCAGAATTGGAACGGAATTGGTTTAAAGTGGGACTGTTAGTCCCATCTTTTATTATAGATACGTAGAGGACTGTATACTGCGAGGGTTTTGATAGATTTAGGTAAAAAATGATATAAGTGTTATTGCAATTTCTTAATAAAAAGCATCCGAAATTTACCTCTGAAGGTAGGAGGCTCCAAGTATTATTTTTTTAGATGCTAGCCATAATAATGTCGAATAACTGTAGAGACCAGTGTGAGTTCGAAAGGACACCGTATACTGGGAGAGTTTTGCTAGAGCGAGAGGAACTTTGTGCTGCGCGAGCCAGATTGCCCTAAGCAATGGCATAGGGGTGTCCTAGTATTAGGTAGTGATGCAAATGGAAATTTTCCAGAAATTTTCCATTTTTTCAAAATTTCCGGGGAAAATTTGAAATTTATTTTTTCGGTTGAATTGACGTTTTTTTCCTTTGTTTTGGAGACTTATTTTAGTCGTTTGAAACGACTATGTAATATTCAAAGACCGAAAACATCTCTATCTCCTGTATGTCAACTTTGGTAACCAACTGCACCTTTTCCATGGTCTATTTCAGTTCTTTCCAAAGAAATTTCAGACTTCTAGATGGATTTCAGATTTCTTAGCTGAATTTCAGATATCTGTTATAAGCACAGATGAAGAGATCTTATAATTCAATGGAGATTCTTCTGGTCTTATTGAAATTCATTGGGCAGATATGAAATCGAAGTTGAACTATTGAACCATGCTTGAACTAGAAAATGAGGATGTGTCCTCAGCAAAGATGTCGGACAATAGGCCAGAAGTTAAAGGCTAATCATAGATTTTGTTTTACTCATCACAGTATCTTAGTTACCAAATATCTAACGAGTTTACAGTCTTCATGTCTTCCAAAATGGTCGCTCATGAATTCTGCGTGGAGCTTACCACTTCATCTTGTTCATCAACACTTTGTAGAATTTCTTTTCACTGATCACGCTGCATAATTAAAGCATAACTTTCAAGCTAACAATAGCAAACTCAAATGCAGTACATGACTTTTGCTCCAGATCTTTCACATTGCATGAAATTTTACCCTTACTGTAAAGCAGTTCACGTTATCAAAACGGTGTCTGTGTGATAATTAAAAATGTAAAATATGGCACAAATAGCCACTGTGGCAAAGGAATGTTCAAAAATCCGCGGACGGAAAATCCGCATGGCTTCGATCGCTTTAATCGAATAATGATGAAATGAAGAGTTTTAGACCCTATTTATTGGTACTAGCTAGTGATGAATTTCGGAAAATTATGGAAAAAAATTGGAAAATTTGAAAGTTTTGATTTTTGTGATGCGCCTATAATTGGGGCGCTTCGCAGACGAGGGCAGGTACATTACCAATGTATGGGTCTTAATACTCTTGATTTCTGATTATTTCGATTTAAGCGATCGTAGCACTGCGAGTTCCGTCGCGGGATTTTTGAACATTCCTTTGCCATCAGTGGCTGTTGTGCTACTAATTTGTAGCTTTTTGATTATCACACAGACACCGTTGGGATAACGTGAATATTTCTTTGCTTTAGAATAGAGGTATAATTTCATGCAATTATTTGTGAAGAATTGGAGCAAAATTAATTTTGGAAGTTTGCTAATTGTTAGCTTGAAAGTTTAAGCTCTTGTGCAGCCTTGATCATAGTGATACAAATTCTCCATTTGTTGATGAATATATGAAGAAATAAAGCACACAGTCCACGCAGCATAGATACATGAGCGGCCATATTGAAGACTGTAAACTGTGGAGATATTTGGAAACTAAAGTTATCTGTGTTGAGTAGAAGAATATGTATGCAGTCCAAGTTTCTGCATATTGTCCGGATCTGCGTTGAGGACAAAACTGCATGCACATCTTCCATTTTACCTCATGGTTCAGATCTAGTTCCCAAATCGAATTTCAGATCTACCCAATGAATTTCAGACTTTTCCAGTATGAATTGGAGATTTTCCAGATGAATTTAGATCCTTCAAGTTTGGGTTAGATAGATTTGAAATTCAGTAGAGAAATCTGAAAATCACCTAATTTCTGAATTTTCATTTGGGATGGATCTGAAAATAGACATAAAAAAGGGTGCAGTGGTTCAATAGGTACTCATGCAGGAATGATTGAGAAGTTTTCGGTCTTTGCATATTGCAGAGTCTTTTCAAACGATACAACGGTCTCAAAATCAAAGGAAAAATGTCAATCTCCAAAAATAATTTCAAAATTTTCCATGGAATAATTGTCACCATTAGATCACTGAGTACTAGCTGCCTCGGCAGTCAGTGAAGCGCTCAAATTATATGGCAGTATAATAAAGCTAAACTTGCTAAATTTTCCTTAATTTTCCAAATTTGGATATTTTTCCAATTTCATTTCATCACTAGTATTAGGTATGATTATCGTGCGTTCTGGGATTTCAAGTAAGGGATAATTTTCGAGTGAAATTTTTTATTACGGTGGGTAGGTATGCTAGTAGTATTGGGCTTGAGTGGTTGACTTAGGGGGTTATTGGTTGGGGGTTCCGTGTTATTATTAGGGGGTTGGTTTTGTGTGGTAGGTGTTAGGATCTAGGAGGGGTTGGTATTGATTTTGTTCCGGGGTTAGGTTGTTTTATTCGGTGATAGGGTGGTTTGCGGTAGGAATATTTGTTTATCGCTTTTGTAGGGTTCGGGGGTATTCAGGGATAGTGTGTTGTTGTTTTTTCGGTCGGGGTTTAATCGGTGGTTAGTTTGTATTTACGATGTCGGTGGTGGGTTTTTTTGGATAGCGGTCGGGGTTTTAGGGGTTGGGGGTGTGTTGTTGATTTGGTCAGCGAGGTAGGTTGTAGGGGCGGTTATAGTTGAGTGTGGTAGTTTTCGTTTGTTTGAGGTAGATTTAGTGGATGTACGGTTATAGGGTTTGGTTTTAGGTAGGTGGTTAGGGTAGTGATTAGGTGTCGGGTTAGGGGTTGTAGTTGGGTTTTCGGGGTTATTTAGAGTTATTGTAGTGTCGGGTGTTGTCGTGTCGGGTACGGGTATAGGGGGGTTTGTGGTCAGGATGGTCGGCTGTGTAGGTAGTGGGTAGGAAGTGTTAGTAGGGGGATGGAGGGTAGGTGAAAGGGGGTGTTTCAGGGGACGGTAGGGGTGGTCGTGTTTAGTTATTAGGGTGTTGGTAGGTAGGAGTTAGAGGGGGGTTGTTTTGTTTTTGTATTTTGTTAGGTTTGTTTTAGGGTTGGGTGGTGTATTTTATAGTGGCTAGTAGTTAGGTGTTGTAGGTTTTTTTAGGGTTATCCTTTATTTATGGTCTTTGTGTTGTTCTTTGGTGTTTGTTATTGGAATTACTTTGTTGATGTCGTTCGGTGTACGGTGTTAGTGATGACTTTCTATTTAGCATTGGTAGATAACTTACTTTAATTACTATAGAAATCTTCCTTAAAATAGGACCATCTTTTGTGTGAATTTGGACTTAAAAGCTCTTCGTTCTCAACTGTTAAATGAAGAAAGTTAATTATCTTTAATTAGTGTCACCCCACGTATTTAAAGAAGAACATTTCCTTCCACGACAGCTGTGTTTCAGACTGCGTCAGACGGTTTCGAATGGAAGTATGTGAGAAAACGTAGTTTGTTCACTGATTATGTCCGTTGAGAGGTCTTACGCATGTTGTATTTCTGTTGGTGAGACGTTACCCTGTAGAATAATAACAGTTAGACCTCAATCCAGATTCCCAAAGATGAATTTAATCCGCGAAGGCCGGTCACAGCTTCCGAAAGCCATTTTCTTAATATCAATGCATAAGTTTGCATTGTAATAATTATCCTGTACTTTTCTCCGCACATTAGAGAAGGAAAACATGATTTTCTTGCACTGGATGTATATTTGTTGGTCAGGATATTACGAGATAAACGAAATACTCATGGTCAAAATAAAAGCAGTTGAATGTCCTTAGAAAGCGAATCGTGCGTCTGCCGTGTGCCCAATCTTGTTCAATGCTTCGGGCTCACATGCGATTTGATCATTGGAGGGGGTTCACACATGAGATGAGAGTGTCAGGTCAGGAGGAGGCAAATGCTCTCTAATTCATCTCTTCATTCACGATCGACATGTAGGACCAATCCTCGTTGGCACGGACACAGTGTACCAGAATGAAAAACGGTGCGAGTCAGGATCTCTCAATTCGTTTCTCAACAGATATGTCTGCCTCGGTCTGATTGGCGAACAACAACCTAAATTCAGTGTCGTCTTCGGGTCTTGAGCATACTGCCTCACAATCTGCAGATGGGAGTGATGCCGGTTCCTCAGCGTTCATCCACACCGTTTGCATTGCGGGATGCTGGGGGTAGTTATTATCCGGGAGAATGGGCGAATGGCCCGGCGCTTCATAAACACAGAGTACTGAAGGGCCTTTACATCGATGAATCTCCGACTTTCATTGCCTCCAAGTGCTGAGGACATTTACGCCGTCCGGAAACTAGGGATGACATACGAAAGTAAAACTTTGTTCGATCACCAGTCGATCGTATCCTTCATCATCGTCACTGGAGAACGGGTGGTACGGCGGACTAAAAGACCATCGGCCCCCCCTCTCCTTTTCCTCTCCTCACCTTGCGATCAAATAGATGTGCTGACAGCTGGGAAGGCCGAGAATGGCCAATCCCGTGGCTTGAGAGCGAACGAAATCGGCTGTGTATCATGACTGACAATTTTCCTTGTCCACCAGTCGAATGGGATTACTTGACCTCCGGGTTCTCCTATTGTACGCGCTTCTTTTGCGCCGTCAAGAAGAAGTTTTGGTGACGATGACAGTGACAGCGACGGACCGCAACTCCGCGCCTAACTTTCAATACAGACTTGTGCCTCCTTCACCACCGTCAGCCTGCAAGGCAAGCAGAGAAGAAAGAAGTGGCGTGGTCAGACAAGAGCTGGAATGAGTGAAATGACGTAATCTACTGCAGTCACATACCCTTCGTGTGTACGCAGCCGTACGTGGTCATACATGAGTGACGTGTTCTGTGATGTAATTCACAATACCCTTCTTGTCTCAACCGCGTGAGAGATATACAGACTTTCTTGTAATGTTGGCGACAATTCCAATGAGCGACAGACACGCTGTTCAGGTACGAAGTGAATAAATCACGACATTTGTCTGAATTATTTGCAAAATGATGTTCTCTCAGGGAAGCAAGAAAATGAAGAAATCTGTAGCTTGATCATTTTTATGCATATGGAGGACAATTAGTGTGGTCGCCAGAGTTTCTGCAAGTAAAGAGGTCGAAAATAAGACTTCCACTGAAAGAGATTACGCTTATAGTGACAATTTTTGGCATGGAATGTGTTGAGGTCATTTCCTATCATATTCATGTACCTTTTCAATGAAGTCAAACCCATTAAGATTTACTCTTGATGTTGACAAGCACAACGCTTAGGCCAACTTTAGACGCATTTAACAACACTCTTCTATTAATAATAGGTATAATAATAAGTCTGCATCCCCCTTCCGATTTTCGCGTTTTTCTTTGATCCTGTCTGACAAGAAGAGGAGCTAACTAGAACTCGGCAGACGCGCAGATTCATAGTAGGCATAGGATGTACATCATTCTGTGAAAGTCTCATTGTCGGCTTCGTTCCCTGCAGAAACTCGTGCTGTCTGCCGGACTATGAGGTGCACATCATTCTGTGAAAGTCTCATTGTCGGCCTCGTTCCCTGCACAAACTCGTGCTGGCTAACGGACTATGAGGTGTACATCATTCTGTGAAAGTCTCATTCTCGGCCTCGTTCCCTGAACAAACTCGTGCTGACTGCCGGACTATGAGGTGTACATCATTCTGTGAAAGTCTCATTGTCGGCCTCGTTCCCTGCAGAAACTCGTGCTGGCTGCCGGACTATGAGGTGTACATCATTCTGTGAAAGTCTCATTGTCGGCCTCGTTCCCTGCAGAAACTCGTGCTGACTGCCGGACTATGAGGTGTACATCATTCTGTGAAAGTCTCATTGTCGGCCTCGTTCCCTGCAGAAACTCGTGCTGGCTGCCGGACTATGAGGTGTACATCATTCTGTGAAAGTCCCATTTTCGGCCTCGTTCCCTGCACAAACTTGTGCTGTCTGCCGGACTATGAGGTGTACATCATTCTGTGAAAGTCTCATTGTCGGCCTCGTTCCCTGCACAAACTCGTGCTGGCTGCCGGACTATGAGGTGTACATCATTCTGTGAAAGTCTCATTGTCGGCCTCGTTCCCTGCACAAACTCGTGCTGGTTGCCGGACTATGAGGTGTACATCATTCTGTGAAAGTCTCATTTTCGGCCTCGTTCCCTACAGAAACTCGTGCTGGCTGCCGGACTGTGAGGTGCACATCATTCTGTGAAAGTCTCATTTTCGGCCTCGTTCCCTACAGAAACTCGTGCTGGCTGCCGGACTGTGAGGTGCACATCATTCTGTGAAAGTCTCATTGTCGGTCTCGTTCCCTGCAGAAACTCGTGCTGGCTGCCGGACTATAAGGTGTACATCATTCTGTGAAAGTCTCATTGTCGGCCTCGTTCCCTGCACAAACTCGTGCTGGCTGCAGGACTATGAGGTGTACATCATTCTGTGAAAGTCTCATTGTCGGCCTCGTTCCCTGCAGAAACTCGTGCTGGCTGCCGGACTGTGAGGTGTACATCATTCTGTGAAAGTCTCATTGTCGGCCTCGTTCCCTGCAGAAACTCGTGCTGGCTGCCGGACTATGAGGTGCACATCATTCTGTGAAAGTCTCATTGTCGTCCTCGTTCCCTGCAGAAACTCGTGCTGGCTGCCGGACTATGAGGTGCACATCATTCTGTGAAAGTCTCATTGTCGGCCTCGGTCCCTGCAGAAACTCGTGCTGGCTGCCGGACTATGAGGTGTACATCATTCTGTGAAAGTCTCATATTCGGCCTCGTTCCCTGCACAAACTCGCTCTGGCTGCCGGACTATGAGGTGTACATTATTCTGTTTTCCATGACTGCGGGAAGCCCAAAACGACGATCTTTGCGTATTACTTTATATACGAGGCCTTTCGGACGTCACCGACGACCATCGTCAGGCACAGAAAAATGACAAAGTAACTCGACAATGTCTTGTGGAGTAGCAATCATGATCACATGACAGAAAATAGCGTCATTCAGAATAAAATTTCACAACGATAAAATTAACGAACTCTAGAAAGAATTACAAAGAGTGCATACTACTACATGAAGAAATTAAGTAAGACCGTTAACTGTAAAATAACTAATGACAGAAAGAAAAATAATGTAGGTTATCGCCATGCACTGTCAACAGTAAAGCTGGTTTTGTTGCAGGAGTTCAAAGTCCTGGTCCATAGTGCCTCCCCAATTATTGCCTCCTTATAAAGCAACAAAACCAGCTTTACTGTTGACAGTGCATGGCGATAACCTACATTATTTTTCTTTCTGTCATTAGTTATTTTACAGTTAACGGTCTTACTTAATTTCTTCATGTAGTAGTATGCACTCTTTGTAATTCTTTCTAGAGTTCGTTAATTTTATCGTTGTGAAATTTTATTCTGAATGACGCTATTTTCTGTCATGTGATCATGATTGCTACTCCACAAGACATTGTCGAGTTACTTTGTCATTTTCCTGTGCCTGACGATGGTCGTCGGTGACGTCCGAAAGGCCTCGTATATAAAGTAATACGCAAAGATCGTCGTTTTGGGCTTCCCGCAGTCATGGAAAACAATATTCCTAGCCCTCTATTTCCTGAAAAAACATTATTCTGTGAAAGTCTCATTGTCGGCCTCGTTCCCTGCAC
>CAJQUW010009212.1:0-113619 GCA_907163375.1 Prostheceraeus crozeri
CATTTACAATGGTCAAAAGTTGGAAATGATACAGCGGGCCTACATTGGTTCTATGAAGGCAATACAACCTAGAACCGGTCTTGAACCAACGTAATCCAACATATTTTCGTGCGATGGCCATCCAAGCGCCACTCTAGCCATCCTTATGCCAACAAACGCCAATTTAATCCCACTTTATTGCCTCTTTAAGCCAACGTAACCTTCAGCTGCCGCCGATAGCTTATATTGGTCAACCTAATCCCACCGTAGCCTCCCATTAGAAAACATTGGTCAACTTAATGTACGATCAAACGCGATTTTCACTTTTCGCACTCGATCGAGCACAAATTAGCGTGATTGTCAATACATCGCTCTTGATCGAGAGCGAAGAAGCGTGATTACATTAAATTTAGAACTCGATTGAGGGTGTAGTTTTAATATTGCGTCGATATCTGACTCGTTCTGTTCTTACATTGTTACTCTTTGATGTGTCCGGCTAGATTCAACTGCTTTATGAGTATGGAAACATATGAACAGTTATTCCATTTATGAAAAATGCTGTCTTATCTGTAATATTTAGTATTCATGTAGTATTGCTTCATAAGTATTTCCAAGATTTTTTAAACATATGATTGTACATGATGTTTCGTCCATACGTCAAAGTCGCGCTGCTCGAAAACTCCATGAATAGACAAGAACAGCATTTCCGGAAACAATCTGTTCATGCATTTTCCCTATCAAGTAGAAGCTGAATTAACCGTGCGAATACATACCGATGAGCAACAATGCAAGAATAAAGCGAGTCTGTTATCACTGAAAAAGCAGGAACATACCTGATGAATGATATCGAGTGTGTCAGTAGGCTTAAATTCACTCGAATTTCAGTGTCTCCTTACCTTGTCATACCGCTGGCCTACTTCGAACTCATAAAATCTTCTACGAGAAACAGTTGTCCTCTGCAGCAAGCATTTGGATGTTGGTGAAATTGAATCATGAGCGCAGTGCTTCATGATCTGCAAAGTAAACCCATAGATGTGTAATTTAAAAATATCTCAATTTCTCCAATTCGCAATCCCGATTCTTGTCTTACCGGAATATGTTGGAACTCCTGATGCTGTAGCCAATTCAGATGATTATGCCAAATAATTCAAATATTTCGTGAAAATGATGAGCAATATAGCAAACACTTCACCATAATCACTTATAGCTCTGAATTTGGGCAAAATTGACTGAAAACTAATTAGAAACATTAGATACAAGGACATAATAACAAGCAAATAAGATGTTGATGAGTAAGAATTGAATCATGAGCGCAGTGATTCATCATCTACAAAGTAAACCCATAGATGTGTACTTTAAAAATATCTCAATTTCTCCAATTCGTAATCTCGATTCTTGTCTTACCGGAATGTGCTGGAACTCCTGATGCTGTAGCCAATTCAGATGATTATGCCAAATAATTCAAATATTTCGTGAAAATGATGAGCAATATAGCAAACACTTCACCGTAATCACTTATAGCTCTGAATTTTAGCAAAATTGTCTGAAAACTAATTAGAAACATTAGATACAAGGACATAATAACAAAGAAATAAGATGTTGATGAGTAAGAATTGAATCATGAGCGCAGGGAATTGAATTACAACACGAAGATATAATTAAGATGCTAACATAGTTTTGGTTAGGTATTGACAAAAGCACTGAGTGCTGAAACCACGTCGAGCAGTCTGTATAATATTTAAGTGACAAAGAAAGTTTTGGCTAAAAGAAAAAAATATGTGCTATTTTATGATCGCATGTATATGGAATGCACTGTATTATATTTATCAAAATTTTGGCGAGATACAAACCTGACTGTATTACATACAAGAAAATTCACATTATATGCACAAATTTATACGCACATTACTAGCGTGATGAAAAATGAAATGAGGGAATGATTTATAATTCATAATGGACTAGTATTCCGGAAGCAGCAACGATTTAAGCGATTTGAACTTAGTCTCACATTTAGCCCATACATTGAACAAGTTGCTACGCCGCTTGTCTTACGTGCCATGTCTTACTCGAAGACATGTCTGCATGGGCATAAGGTCCCCTAACGTCATACTCTTTTGTAGGAATTCAAGACAGCATTATCTGTGTATTGCATGGGTATATATTTACTCTTACTCAAAGGACATCAAACGTAGACAATGAAATACACAGACAATACTGTCTGAAATTTCTGCGTAAGTAAACGTCGTTTGGGGTCATTGTCGTGTCCATACCGATATGGTCTAGGCCAGGCCTTCTCAACTGGCGGCCCGCGGTCTAATGTAGTGTGGCCCGCTTGCTTTATGTATGAGGAAAAAAATTATGTTCATGTTAGTAGAAAGATCTCCTATCAAAATTATGTTGTTATCGTTGTATTGAATATTTTACTCGCTAGCCAATGCAGTCTACTGAGTAAATCGACTCGGCACAGTTCGCTGGCGGTCTGTCTATGCACTGCAGTGAAATGCGTTGTTTTATCGCTACAGGCATTGGATGTGTGTCTGAGTCATCCCACGCTCCCGCTGCACACCTAGTTATCGACTCTAAACATGGCATAATTGGAAGGAGTCAATAACTAAGCATGACTGGGTCATTGCTGCATTAGTAGTCTTCGGTGTTCAGTGTACTGTGCCTGCGAGAGGTTACAGTGAAAGCGTTGAAATGAAAAGGAAAATTGACAACGAAAATAGACAATTTAATTCTAAATGGACTGATGAGTATTTATTTGTTGAATGCCAAGAACGTCTAATATGCCTCATTTGCAAAGAAGCAGTATCCGTGAAAAAGGAGTATAACGTGAAAAGACGTCATGAAACTAAACATGCCTCTTTCGTCAAGGAATTCCCACTTAAATCAGCCAGAAGAGCCGAAAAAATTCAGAAACTAATCGCCGGTTATGATGGAAGTCGTCTAATGATGACTAATACTTTCTCTCATCAGGAGAGAGCTACCGAAGCTTCTTTACGTGTGAGTTACATCTTGGCGAAGAAAAAGAGACCATTTACTGATTCTGATACAATGAAGGAGTGCATGATTGAAGTTTTGAAAGCCGTGTTACCGGACGAAAAAGTAAAATCAACTGTAGTAAGTGCAGTTCAGAAAGTTCCGCTATCTAATGACACAAATGCGCGCAGAGTTGACCTTCTTAGCGAGGATGTGTTCAATACTTTGCTAGTCCGCGTCAAACAAGCTGATTTTATTTCTATTGCTGTGGATGAATCAACTGACAGAAAGGACCGTGCGCAGATGAGCGTCTATGTGAGATACTTCGATATTGTTATTCAACAATTTTGTGAAGAATTGCTCGCTCTTTTGGAACTTCGTGACTACATCACTGATGAGAAAATTTTTGAATGTTTAACTAATTTTTTCGAAGAGAACGGAATTGACACAAGAAAAATTTGCATGCTAGTTACAGACGGAGCACCTGCAATGGTTTCCGAGAAGAAAGGTCTCGTTGGCAGAATGAAAACCATTTTGCCACATCTTCAAAGTCTGCACTGTATCATACACCAGTCTGTTCTCTGCAGCAAATTAAATGGTGAACTAGAGACTACAATGGATGTCATCATAAAAATAGTAAACATGATCCGTTCAACATCCAGTCTACAACATCGACTTTTCAAACAACTCCTCGAGGATAATGCTGAGTTTGACGATTTATTGATTCATAACAATATACGCTGGTTAAGTAAAGGAAAGTCTCTGGAAAGATTCTGCAAACTTCTCGACGAAGTCATAACTTTCTTGGAAAACTCTCAGTCCAAAAATGGCGAGAAGTATTTGAAAAAGTTGAAAGACTTAGAATTTATGAGTAATGTGTATTTTCTGAATGACATTTTCATGCATCTGAACAAGCTTAATTTGGAACTTCAAGGCCGCAATCATTCTGTAGTTTCCATAGCTGAGAAGTTGCAAGCATTTGTGAAGAAATTGGAACTCTTCACGAAAGATTTATCAGGAAAGATGGCACACTTTCCACAGCTTCGTGCGCATCTCAGCTCCAATGAGCTGGAAGTAACTGACCACTTAAAGTCTTTTTTAGCGAAATTAAAGGAGAATTTTTCTACGCGTTTGAATGATTTCAAAGTTGACAATAATTTGATTCTGTTAATCAGAAATCCTTTTCCTGAAGGTGACATTGACTTGAATTCTGTTCCGCAATTGTGTACTGCTATCAAAAGTGATCAATTAGAAATGGAGTTGATCGACTTGCGAAGTTCGTCAGTTGAAAAGAACAACTACCAACAAAATACTGTTGAAGATTTCTGGATAGGAATCAACGAAAGCCAGTTCCCCAATCTTAAAAAAGTGGCTATGTATTTACTTACATACTTTTCATCAACTTATGTTTGTGAATCTGCATTTTCCCACATGAATGCAATAATGACCAGGAGCAGGGCTTGTATGAAGAGTGCTACTCTAAAAAACTGCCTACGTCTATCCTTGTCAAAATATCAACCGAATATACGAAAAATTGCTCAAAGCAAAAAGTGCAATTTCTCGCACTGATTTTGTATGAGCAGCACCTGAATATTGTGATCTTCTTACAGAAAATATTATCTGTAAAAATGTAATTGCGTGCACTTTCTGTGGCTTTGAATATATATTTTCTGTGACAATATGCAGCCAGCCGCTATTTCTTTAAATATTTTTTTCATTTTTAACTTCAAATTCAAACTAATAAATTAACTTAAAATTTGGTTTATAGAGAATCTCTAGATAAATTCGATACGAAAAGGATTTGACCAAATACTGGTAGAATACCAATATAACTTCATTTTGACTGGCCCTTCGCATCATGTGTGATTAAGTTGTGGCCCTTGATGAAAACTAGTTGAGAAGGCCTGGTCTAGGCTTTCGAGTAAGGCATGGCACTCAAGACAAGCCGCGCAATTTGCTCAGAATTTCAGTAACACGAGTTTCTGAGGCAGCAGCAAATGTTTGGACTTGCTCAAGAACAGGCATGAAATTAGTGGTTGTTAAGGTAGATGCCGTCAATCATGAAGAATTGCACAAATGAAATCATGAAACCCACACGTAAGGCAAGGCAAGGATTTTTGACGATAGCAGCGACAACGAGGACAGTGGATCTCTTGAGCGAATAAAAAAATACGACTGATGTGACGAGAGTAATCTCTCAAGTTCAAGGCATTTGCAATGTGAATCATAAAAACGTGCTTCTGTTCATTTAAGAATAAAATTTGAATCAAACTGAAATCACTTTCATTTTCATAAGCAATCCAAAAGGAAAAACATTAGTGGGTAGTTTCTACGCGATTACTTTTGGGAGACCGTAATAAGCAGTGTCACTAATTAAATGAGGTATAGTTAAATGTTTCTGCCTTCCGATAATATTGGAAACATTTATTGACTTATTAGCCAGACGATTTCCTGACGAATCATTCGAGCAGTCTGATTGGATATTTAACGTGTGCTACGATTAAAAGAGTAATTCAAAAATTGATGAA
Organism: Prostheceraeus crozeri; assembly: GCA_907163375.1. Lineage (NCBI taxonomy): Eukaryota > Metazoa > Platyhelminthes > Polycladida > Euryleptidae > Prostheceraeus > Prostheceraeus crozeri. The sequence goes on from CAJQUW010009212.1 coordinate 5,487, forward strand.
TATTAGTAACTTCACCATTGTAAGAGCATATCGTTTATTTCTCTGTGGTCTGGCTCGATCAGTGCCGGCGAACTGAATTTTCTCTCAAATAAATTGCACTCAACGTGAGGCAGCTTGCCCGAAGCCGGTCCAAAATAGGCCTTGAGAACAGGAAACTGAGCTAAAATAGGCTGAATCTTGGATAAAATCTACCTGAAGCCGGTATAAATCCCGGTCTGATGTTCGATCTAGGCCGGCCGCGGAGCCCGACCAACACCAACATCCCGGCCGGTTTCCATGTCAGAGTCGAATCATCGACCATCGTGTAATTTCTTAAGTATGATGGCAATTTTCTTCAACAATGCAACGCTGCTTGTCACTTTAGTCGGAAATGCATGGAACATTTTCGAAGGGAATCAATGCCGCAACTAGGCCTTGAACCAATCAAAAATTTACTGGCTATCGAAAAAATATCGCAAGGCATAGCAACAGATGGTCTCAACTTTCCTGATGATGTGGTATCATGACGAAGAAATCAAGGAAACATACACATGTGGAAAAGAATTCAAATTGTGATCGAATCAAAAGGAGAATGGACAAAGAATCTGCGTAATTCAACCTGTTGGTGATACACAGTATTGCACTCACTTTCTCTATGAAGCATTGCAAATTGCTGTCGCGATAGTCAAGAAAATCATGATCGAAACAAGATAAGGCCGATTGATAAAGTAACAAAAATAGAGAATGGAAACAAAAAATGCAATGACACTAGATGCATAGCTGCCAACAGAAGAAAGTCGTTTTGGCGGAAATTTTTTAAACATCAAAAGATCGAATGGCCGGATAATAAAATCTCCAAAATTATGTTAGACGACAGAGTCACGATACAACCAATATCTGAGAGCCATTGTAGACAATTATCAGGTTGAATCAGTTTGAAGCATGTAACATTAACGATTTCACTGAATTTATAGAGAGCAAGCCGTCCGTGTCCGTGGATGAAAATAGTCGACTTTTCAGACCCTTTTTTGGCGAATTTCAGCCAGATGGCGGAAGATTGGCAGCCGACTATGACATATAGCTATGTGTAGGCGTATACTAGAACTTAATAGAAATAATGCTACACACTAGAAGTAACACTACACAAGATAAATAACTACTCTTTTTCTACATTTCTACATAGTAGTGGAATACAACACTTATGCCACAATTCTACTGATGATCAATTTCTACCAATGCTGATCCTATTGACCAAGGGACGTACTAATGCTGCAGGTGGTCAGTCATCAGCAGGTGCTCATCTAGTTCGTTTCGACCTTAACCTGAACACTCTAACCCTGACGAGCGGGGTCTCACACACATTGCGACTGACAACATGCTCAACTGGCAGTGATATATTCGGAAAGACATGCCAACATGTTGATAAAACATCATGGAAATGCTGCGTTTCCAAGATATGCGCTGATCCTGTCTCTTCATTCATCCCATCTGTAAATGCTTCATAATATCAGTGATTCCCGAATGAAAACGAATTCTGCACATCCTAAATTCCCAAATATATGTAACGGCACATCATGTGTTAACAATTCACACATACTCATATGAGTAGGATTACCTCCTGCAAAAGTGAGGATGTTCCATTCCCCTTAACTTGTTTTTGTATGTGTGTGCATCGTAAGAATTTCATGTGTAAGAATCGTAGTCTGAGAATGAGCAACGAGATTAAATACACGATAGATCAGATTGCCATGCAAAAGATGTGCGACTGGTAGGATTCGAACCTACGACCAAGGTTAACTAGACCTGTGCGCTAACCAATCTAATGCACGATTCGCATTCTGAGATCTCATCGTGACCATAGTCTGGTTTTGTTGTCATTAAGCTGTAACAATGGCCAATCTCAATCAGGAATTCGAATATTATCAAAGCGAATCTATTTCTCACTCTAGCCGTTACTGAATACGTTTCTTACTTTTGTGGTTTCTTCCTATCTTGTGCTCATTGCTTGAAAGTGAAAACTTAAAACAAAAGAGTAAAACAAACAGAATGGTGATGTAGTAAGTCTTTCCTTAATTCAAACACATTTCACATCACCAGCAACTTTCACACTGTCTACTGACATCTATATATGGAGGGTAAATGTCATTTACAAAAGAGACAAGACAATTGGTGCTGGTTGATAGATCATCAGATAATTGATAATTCAGGTCTTTAGTGTGAATCAAGCAAAGTTTACAATAGGTTGATTTGCCTGTTTTGAGATACAAATTTCCCAAAAATTACAGACTTAATGTTGACAACGAGAAGTAGGGAAATCTGTTGCCTTGTTGTGCTTGTCAGTTGACGAATTCTAATAACTACATTCGTGAATATTGCATGAAACATTCAGTGTCATCTATAACCCATGTGTTTATCGATAATTTAATCTGATTCAGAATTGTATTTCCATTAAAATATTGTAATAAAACAATAATAGGGCAACGCTAATAGAATATGTTCCATGACAATGTTTTTCTTCCTATGCACTTTATTTAACTGTCATCTAGCCTTCCAGTCAAAATTACCATTAATGGTCCATCATTGGTTCGAAGATGGCTATCTACATTTTCATTTTACATTGGTTCATTAAAGGATTAAGATGGCCAGTGTAAGCCAACTCCAAGTCAACCGATTTTCGAAACCAATGGAAAGATACAAACGTTGGACCAATGCTGGCTTATGTCGGCTAACGAAGGCCACTGAAAGCCAATGTGACATTCAAAGGACCAATGTAGGACCAACGTATGTAAGGAGTTTGTGCTACTTGGGATATCCTTACTGTATGGTTTCTACAAAAGCAGCATTCACCAATTATTTCAGACGCACTATCCTAAGCGATGAATTTCATTAATTTCATTGAAATTTGAATTTCAAATTTGAATTCCGTTGAAATTTCATTAATTTGCTAATCGCAAATCGGAGCATATTTGGCTTGATAGACAAATGAGTATGAAAATGACAAGAAATAACTTGAAGACATTCCATGCTTAAGTTTATGGCTTGGTTTTGTTCTTTCCCTTTAATCAGAGAAATCATTGACAATCTCCTTTTAACCAAAATCGTCAATCTGATTGTATTTCTTTGAGTGCTTTCCTTGATCGCGTAGCCATACCAGCACAATCTTTAAGGAAAGCATAAATGATGTCGAAAACATGCTGATTTAAGGCCTTTTGTCGATAAAGATCACACCAATGTTGCATGGTACTTACTACTGTTTTGGAAGTAGTGAGATAATGACATTCAAGAGTCAAACTTATAATACTGAATTCGATCGTTCTACATGTAAGTCTAAGGCACTTCATAAATAATCAGTAAATATTCAACCATCGACAATTATGCATTATGTAATTTTGGAATTGAGCATATTATCAATCCGAAATAAAAACACATTATAATTCATGAGCCCAAAAATTAGATATAAAAATTATGAAGATATCATACATAGATTTTATAAGATATGAAAATCATGATTGAGATTTATGAATCGAACACGAAAGATATCGCTTGAATGAATTGATGTTGATCAACTAGGTTCATTAAGTAGGGCTAATCAAGCGTCCTGCTAAAGTTTATTGGCATGTAGCAACGACGACATACAGTATAAAATTCACAATAAATCTAATCTAGTTAAACACCTCACTATCAAAATGAAATATTCATTGCTGGTATTACTGAAAAAATTTATTTGACAGCAGTCTTTAATACATATATACTTTTTGCTATGTGACTTAAAGCTCTTCATAAACAGCCAATCACAGATAGGCTAGTTCGGATCGCTACATAGCAATCACATGCGAAATTAAGTAAGCGTTCGTATGAAAAACATGCCAGATCTCTGTAAACATAAGAGAATCTCGTATCAAATGTTATATTCAAATTGTATGTGAATTTGGCATATGCTTGTATGTAATTTTCGCATCCAGCGATTCACAGTGTACGCTGTAGCAACTCAGGACAGATTGTCTTGAAAGCAACAATCAGTGCTGTTCGAAGATCTTCATTGCCGGAAAAGCGTTGAGTACACACTTGATTCTTGATAATCCCTACAAGATATTATCCGGAAATGTAAGATTTGGACTTCGAGGTGCCGGCAACGCTGGAGAGCTGAGCCAACGCCCAGGACAATTTTTGTTGAGATTTTTTTTTGAACTGACGCAGCATAATTTGGTGGAGTGCCTTGCTTGCTGGAAGCACACTTTTTTCAATAATCGTATGTCTCTCAACTCTGGTGTTAAATAATCGTCCAGCATTTCGGCGTTTCCATTCTTGGCACTACCCGAGGAAATGAAAAAATAAGGACATACTTATCAAAGTTATTGAAGACATTCCAGTCCACAACATCACATGTGCGGATGTCTTTCCAACACCAAAGAGGAATGAGGCTACTTCTTTTGTCCATAGCACAACATTATGGTTGCGAGAACTTCGATCGCACATTCATCACTAATCCAACATCAGCTATATTCATTTTCAGGAACGGTGTTCAATAGCGCAGACCACAGAGAAGGATTCGTCTGTCGCTTTACTCTAGATGTGACGCGATTCTCAGCCATTGTATACGATGGTAGTAACATGAGGGATAGTCGTCTCCCATTGGCTTGCGTGATTGGTCAAGTGCGCGCAATGCGTAAGGAAAGTTGCATTAGGGAACACACGAACTACCGCTTTCACATTGAAGTCTGAACATTTGCCAAGTGAGCAGTACTTGCCTTTGACTCAATGTTTCTCCGTGATAAATTCATCAAATAGAAATATTATTCACATCGTTCGACTCCTCACGATCTAAATTTACTGACTGTGAACGTTCAATGCGGTGTCAATGATCTAGTTCATCAGAATTCAGGCTTGAATTATTCATTACATTCAATGGAAGATGGATCTTTCTGCCCTCTGAACTAGTTCTAAGCGAGATCATCAGTGTTAAAAAATAACATTTCTAGACCAAACAACGCAGACAAAGCAATTAATCTCTGTGGCACAGACAGACAGACAGCAAGACTATCATAATTAACGTCTAAGAGATCATTCGTAAAGCTTGGATGGTCTGGTGGTGAACTCAAACACAGACAACTAGCCTTTCTTCATATGCACTTGTATCATTGATGCGGCATGTCAAAAGTTGAAACTGAAAAGCCAGGATTGCAGCATGTTGACGAACTTAGTTGAATATCGATGCCGTTGCCTGGACAACAGAAGACGATACACGACGAGCAGCGGTGTCAGGGGGACAATTTTCAGTTTGGCGATCAATTTTTTGGTCGTCAGTAATTTCTTCAACGAGTATTTCTGAAAACTTTGAATTAATTCGACGTCAGAATGCGGTTTCTTTGCTTTATCTACAATCCACGAAATTTTGAAAGAAGCTGAAGTTGCGTTATCAGGAAGGATAGAAACTACGGCGATGTCAATAAGCGTTTCTGTGACTCTCGAGCAATCTTCACATTGGCTAACTTGGCTGACCGCACTGGAGTGTTTTTGGGTTACTTCTTGTCGTGTGCGCCATTCTTTGCTATGATGTTGCTATGAAAAATGTTCTTCTCCTTGAACACTTTCATGCGATTGTCACAAATAAACGTACACAAGACTTGTTGTCTTCAATTACGAAGAATTCCTCCTGCCATTCGACGTTAGATCGCCTATTTTCATCGTCAATCTTTATTCGTTTCGCAGGCATCTCGATTTGTCAATTAGTCAAGCACCGAATCGAAAAAAGTTGCAGACAAGATCAAATGGACAAGATAATCTGTGAAACTCACTGCGAGAAGTACGCTGCGTTCTAACAACCGTTGCCCACATCGGCCAATCACCTTTGTATTTTGTAGAGGCGATGGCTTTGTTGACGATAGCGTGCGCAATGTACACCTAGCTTTCAAACTTCACTGTCAGTATGTGATAGTTTTCAATGTTTCAGTGTGTGATTCGCCGAATCTTTTATAAGTGCAACCATTGACGGGTCGACGTGGATAGTTAAATTTGGGTTGATTGAAATGAAAGCAAACAGAACCCATAAATCAGACCCCTCCCGCAGGCAGCCGGGAAAACAGAGTTTGCGGAACACTGCTCTACTTGTTGCTGATCATCTCACTGTCTCATTTGTGCATGGATCAACCCGATTAACCAAAATCTATGGCACTCCTATAGGAAACGTCCTACGGAATTATTGTAATTTTCCTATAGCAGGTAGTGCTATTGCTATGGAACTCTATTCTATGGCACTGTTGGAATGTTTTGTCCCATTGAATTTTGGTGAACTTTGATCCTATTGCCTGTGGGACTAATTTGTCCCATAGACTTGTGGGAAATCCTGTCCTATTGAATTTCGGGAAATCCTGTTCTATCGAACTTCTGTCCCATAGAATTTTGGGAAATTCAGTTTTCATGGCAGCTGCTAATGCTACAGCGTGTCTAAACCTTTCCGCGACATACTGACGTTTTATGTGATCATGATTGTAAAGAATAATCAGTTTAGTTTAGCAATTGTGATAATGTCAATTTAAAGACAACATGCATGAGGTATTTGCACTTTTCACGTTCGATCTCCTTGACATGTCGGTGAAAGTCCGGCCCAGATTTCAAAAAAAAAATAGTTTGAGAATCAATCACACTATGGAGCATTATTTTTTAGCTAATTTCATGATCATCACAAAACGCCATTAAATTCAAAAAACAGCCAATGATTTTTAATATCTTCTCTTTTTAGCCGTTTGAACACTTGCTTCGATGAAAAGTTTCTCAGAAATCATTCACCATATTTCTTTCTCTTCCACTGGGAAATGTAGTAGGAGTTGATCTGCAACAAACAGGAAATACATTATAAATATGCGATAAATGATAAGTTGATGATGAAACATAGACGTTCTGCATATAGGCAGATAAGCTTCATTTAAATGAAAAATAATGCAAAATATTGCAATTGAAGAGTATTTGATAATTGCTATGTTTCTTGTATTGGAGATTTATATTATTTATATAGGATTATAACATAATAATGCAAATGCGCCCCGCTGTGATCTTGCGGATGAAAAATATCGCCAGAGGTTTCATTTTACTTGTTTATTGTCACAACTGCGTTTCGTCTGCTCTCAGTAGTTGTGACACGCAGAATGAATCAAACTGATTGAAACATGATTCCTGCTAGAATATCGATCAGACAATGGTCCTTTCTTTTTATTCAAGTTGTCGATGCACTTCTTTTCCTATTAGTAATTTTTCTGCATATGTACTTTTTAGCTACTACTTATTCATTTCGTGATTGCTTGTCCAGTGACTGTCCATTGCTTGATCGATACTCTAGCAGGAATCATGTTTCAATTAGTTTGATTCAGTCTGCGTGTCACACCTAGTGAGAGCAGACAAATAAACTTTTGACAATAAGTAAGTAAAATGAAACTTTATGGAACATTAGACTATATTGGTTTCCATGCATGCATGCATGCGTATATTCAAGGTGTAAGTATGTAAAGTTATTGTCTTTTCTAACTTTTTGCAAGCATCTTGCGATACTGGTAGAATTTTAGATTTGAAAGCACTGCTATTATTAGAGATAAGATTTATGCTCTTATGCTTTCACCTACTAAAACCGCATCAGATAAAAAGGAAAGAGGTTAAGCTTATTAGGGTGATTATCATGTTTGTATTAAAATTCAAGTGTGAATTTTAATTTTAACACATAATTAAAATAATTTCAAATATTATGGACCATGGATTCAAGCTTCATAGATAATTAAAATACTGTGGTGGCGGTGATATTAGATTTCTGTCATTACATTTGGTCCATACATGCTTATTTAGAGAGCAACTCATCATCCTTATGAATAAATTCTCTTCTTTGTTTCTTTGAAAAGTCGGTCACCTCAGTTTGATGGGAATTGTAGCATGGGAATAACAAAGAAAGGGTAATCATGGCTAGTACATATTTAATCTCAATAATACATTAATGGATCACGCATACTTAATTACATACATGCATAAAGACAAATATAGGAAGTATCACTTATTTGCTGGCGATCGACACACACTCTCAATTGTAGAGTCTCACGTTTTAACGATCTATTTCTTCACTTATTCAATTAATAAGATTTGATGATGTAAAACCGAAATATAATTATAAGTACAAAGTGGAACAGAAGTATCTGTCGAATGTGCTAACTTATAAGCTAAGATAAGCTCGTAGTATTCACTGTTTTTATGTGTTTTATATCATTATTCATCATGCGCTATTCCCACAATGACCTCCACAGTGGGAAATTTTTAACATCTATTTCAAGATCGCATCCCGATTCCCGACAATGCTGTTAATTTCAATTCTGGTCTCACCAATATAAATAAATACCAATTTTGTAATCTCGTTCGCGGTGCTTGAATGTTTTATCATGAATGCCAATCCCTCCCTATGTCGGCGCGCTCTGTTCTTATCTTACCTGTTAACTTCTTCATTTTTATCTTTCAGTGACACGTGTAAATGCCTGCTCAATTTGATTCATTTCATGATTATAAAAATCTGAAGGAAGGTGGAAAGCTCGATTAGCTTTCTCTCATTACTAGTGTGACTTTTACTATATTCAAAAAAAGAATACTTTCTCGTAATTATTTCCTTCCTTCTAAGAGAATTTCAAATAAAATATTTATCTTCTTTATCATTTAAAAGTTCTTAGATGCAAAGCGACATTTTCCTATCACACACGGAAAGGGGCGGTCACAGAAAATTCCAGTGGGGGGATTAAATTTAATTGTTCCAATCCTAAAACAGAATAAAAGGTGAAATAATCAGCAAATGTCATAAGTTATATTGAATTGCATGTTTTAAATTACATTTTCATGTATATCTTCATTTAAATGAGATGACATCATTTGAATTATCAGAGACTTAGGAAAACGAAATCCGTTAATTAAGCACGATAGAATATGTGTTAGGTGATCCATCGGCACAACATTTAAGAAATATTGAGAACGAATCGAATGACAGATACATGTTATAGTCGTTCCAATTGTCAAACCACCACACATGTGGGTGGAAAGTCCGTGGGTGGAACGGATTTGAAAGCACTTGGTCAACTTTCTTGCATCACAGAGCTGATGGGCAGAACATCTGTTAATTCAAGTGCATCATGTAGGATACGCAATATCACAGCGGGTCATCAACATCTGAGCTGCCTAGGATAAACAAACCTATTGCGGAGGCCGCTACATTCCTTGGTTTTACATGTCTCTAAATTGATAAGCTCTAAATCAGTGATATAAGCGGAAATGATGTAACGAGATAGAGTTCGTTTCGCCGTCCGACTTTTTTACTATTTCAGTGCAGATACATTGCCAAATTATTGCTTGGAAGCTAAAATGTAGAATTTGCTGATGTTAAATTGATAAATTGAATGTTCATATTTTATATCACAATACTTTGGGCTGGTGGGGGGATGTATCCCGGCATCCCCCCCTTCTGACCACCACAGCACACGTAAAACGCTGCTTGATAGTGATATATTTCCTATCAGAACAACTAAATGTCGGAACTTACACTCCTTCATTTAAAGCGGCCGTCTTGAAATGTATTAAAAGATGAAAAGTATTAATTTAATAATTGCAGGATCACAGAACTGAATCCTAGTCCTGATCTTATTAATGATATTCATGTGGAAAGATATTTTTCATCAGACTGCTGGAGCAGGATATTAAATATGAAAATCCGCAAAATCTGAACGATCCGGAAAAGTGCATGAAAATATGAAATTCTTTCAAAATTATGTCTGAAAGCAACTAAATGAAATTAAATAATTTTGGGTCCCAAAGTCCTGGGAGACTTCAAGCCATATGCTGCTGACTTCGCAACTCTCCCCAACTCCCAGTCAAAATATTGCGTAACACATACTCGTATAAAATTAGTTCAAGCCCTTCACAATTGATCTGACAATTGAATACAGGTTATAATTTTCGAACTAAAATGGATCCATTTGTCTTCAGTTTTGATAATATTTTTTACAGAGGTCAATATTTTGATAAAGAACATTTTTTTAAACGTGGAGTTATTCATATCGATATGTGATTGATACAGATGTGAATCATTGCTTAATCGTAATGTTTTTAACAAGTAGGTACACAGAACTGATTTTTAACACATAATTTCCATGCTTGCAAATATCATTTCCTCTTCGTTTTTTCCTTCTTCATTTCTATGAAGAAAAATGTGATTTTTTTCAAAACTTGGATTGGCAGTATAAAGCGGCCTCGTTCACATCAGAACAAAGAAATTGAAACACTTCTCAATTAGCTATCAACAAGCACCAAACATGTCAAGCAAGAAATTTGATCTAAAAACATTAGCTATGGCAAAAACGAGCCAAGCTAAATATAACACAAAGATTAATATCTTGATTTGAAATCTAAAGCCTGCAGTCAATACCTGAGTCGAAAGGCAAAGCCTTAGACACTAATCACCATATCTTTTGCATCTAGCTCTTGAAATGATTGATTGATCTTTATGAAATGAAATTAGCTCTTGAGAATAAATCGAAATATAAACACACTTTTGAATAATTCTTTTACTATTTCCAATACTCATTAAAAGTAAATTCTCAGAAAAATACATTGATTTAGCACATTGGATTTGCTGATACGCACCCGCATTGACAACTCTATCACCGGTGCTTAAAAAAATTGTTACTTTTATATGAAAGAAAGACATGTCTGATCTTTAATCATGTTATTAAAAAAAGATTGTTGAAATTAGTCGATCTGAGATGACTACATGTACGAATTGCGAACAGCTTATGTTAAAATACTGTTAGTGTTGTAACAGAGAAATATGACTATAACACACTATCTATCGCAAAATGTTATGACTGAACTGGAATAATGACAACAATAATAATCTACCTAAAGTTAGGAGGTAGAATAATTAAATATTGAGTTGCATCCTCAGTTGAAAATAATTGAAACAGATCTGAATAGCTGCTATTTCATCCAAGGATTTCACCAAACGTGGATTTCTCAGAAGACGCAGCAGACTCGTTGAAAGAACCCGATCAACCCTAACTGAAATTTAAAAACATAATCAAAATTGTTTACTAAAAATCTTTGCGTATAGCATTGGATGATATTTGCACAACTGTTTGAAGATAACTGTTGACCCCTAGATAACTTACGATGATATGCTTGGGCCAGTGAGAAAGCTATGAAACAAGCGGAATCAAAAGATATACCCGTTATCTAAAATAAGAGAAATTCTGTTATAATTTCGATGTAACTAACTGCTGCATCATTTAAGTGATTACAGCGTATCTTCAAGACTTATAGCATAAATGTATGCGTAGGTCTTCGTTTAGAAAGTTCTACGATTTTTTAATTAATATCCTGAATAATTAAATCTAAATAAAATATTCAAATTTGCAATAATTTTTGTGCTGTGATAGCACACATGGCATAGCACTTGAACGTATTGTTGAACTGTCTACTTTATACATACGACAATAGAACGAGGAATAGATAAGACTGTCTACATAAATCTTATAATACAGTAGTTCCAGTTCCTACCTCAAAAAATCTAAATAATTGCATAATTCAATAAAACAGTGCGCGAATGAATTGCTGTAACAATGAGGACTTGATGATTTGACTGATGGACTATACAAATAATAAATTCGTTTCAATTGAACTTACTCCATTGGTGTGATGATTGAGACAAACCGGATAAGATGATTGATTCAGCAAACGACGGATTTTCATAAAAATACGAGACACTGAGACACGACCAAAGGATGTGATTAACAATGACTGTTGCACATGCCAAAAGCATCTGAAATTATACTGAACATGCAAATGTTAAAATATCATTGGACAAAGTCAGATTACGGAGTCAAAACTGTCGATGCGCGTTTGCTTCTTTTGGATAGCTTCTATGGCACTCATATTTTCCCACTTCCAGTGCAAATGGATCCAATAGAGTTCGATTGAACGTTAAGGTGTGCTATGGCATTCCCATTGCGTGTCATAGAATACCATAGAGTGCCATTGAATTTGGTTAATCGGGAAGGTCAATTCTTCTAGATCGCGAGGAACATCTTGCCCTTGAATTTCAAGTTTATGTCACCAGGTTTTTTCAAATTGTAATGACCGGAACTAGGCCTCTGAAGCTCCAATGAAATTTCAAATGCCCTTTGTTGACAGACAATGAAATTGAAGGATGCATTGTAACTATCATGTTTTTCAGCTAACTTCCATATTGTTAGATGCAGCATTTTTTCAATTATTTCCTTTCAAAGTGATTGGATTGCTCAGTCAATAATTCCCACACGCACGTGCACACGCTAGCGAATTCCGTTTAGTCCAATTTCTTTATCATGGCTTGCATCATAGAATATTTGGATATATGCATCTTGTATTTTATCTTAGGCCTATATTGTATTTTCGTCTGAATTTCGACGCTGCGCAGTAAGATGGGAAGACAAAGGATATCTTATACGCCCACAATTTATTTTGCTTCACACTTCAATTGACAGTCGCATAAGCGGCTCGTATAGCTCAGTTACTGGAGCACAGGTCTAGCTAACCTTGGTCGTAGGTTCGAATCGTACCAGCCGCACATCTTTTGCATGGCATTTTGATATATTTTTATTAAATTTCATTCTGTTGTTAATGTAAGGCAATCGAAAATCGCTGAAGACGACACATTCTCTGACTCAAACTGAAGCTACTCTGGTCTAGAAATTAGAATGATGTTGCCGTTTTCAACTACAGGCATTTACTTTTCACTCTAACTCATGTATAAAGCGAAACATGAATTCATGAGCTCTCGCATAGCGATGATCAAACATTTAGAAGTCTATGGTATCTGTTCTTGGCCAAATAGGTCCACCGAAAGATATTTGCTGCAGTTGTTAAATTTGGACTATAGAGAATAGTGTTGACTGTGATCTCACGTGCAAATAACCTTATATGCCAATATATCTTTACTAAAGAATATTGCTCCCTCAAAGACGTTGAACCGTAAATTAAAATCACACTCTTTACTTTATGCCTACTGCTATTGTCTCAAGATAGTGACTCGAAAATTCACAGTTTTCTTGCTTGAGAATAAACTGTCGTGCACAGGGGTGGGATCGGTTCACCGATAACCGGTTAAAATGGGTTACAACCTTTGATTAGATTAATCTTGTATAATGAAATCCGGTTGAACTATAGATTACACTGTTTTCATGTCGCAGAGATAACTAGTCTCCGTTTCACAATCCAGTCAAATTCATTCATCGCAATGCGCAATCCTCTAGTCATGTTATTTCCCTACACGTAGCGTTAGTATGGATTGATCTACAGGCGTAAAATCCAATCCTTTGTATCTATTGGCTAGTGTCATCAGGGTTTCTAGGTTATCTCTGCCAATCGAAATACAGCATTTCAGCAAACGTCATCTTAACTCTTAAATCTAGGGAGCAAGTAATCCTGAAGCATAGCTTTCAACTTTCATCATACAATTTGCGTCACCCATTAGCACAGCATTGGTTCGGCGTTAAAGGCAAGTTGCAGCACGAACATCCTTTTGATACCGGTATCTCAGTATGCCGCGATCATGGATTTGGAAGCATTTTCAGATGAATATCAGTGATACAAAGGCGACTTGCAACAGCATGAATTGAACTAAACGTGAAGTAATGTTGTCATGCAAAGCAATCAAAGGAGGAATTCGGCTAAATCCCAAATTGACAAGGTCCGTAGCTGTTGATAAACCTTGACAACCAAATAAATACCGGGAATCCTGATTTAACCGGTCTGTATGTTCTGAATATTTTACACGTCAGTATTTTGTACATTGCATTGATCATAGCTGCAGATTATTTTTTCTTCTAGAGTGCTATGTGAGGAGGTTGCTGCATATACACTGTAAAAACATGAACACTCGCTGATTGAGAAAGCGTGGGTTCAAAGTAACAGGTGTGCTGTTGAACTCACGAAAATTCCATTGAGAGTGATGGCCTAGGGAGCTCTAAATTGCATTTTTGCGGATGATGGACTTTTTAGAAATCTTATATAGCCTGCAGTTTATCTACCATTTGGGTTTCTACCTTTGAGATGCTCATATTTTTATCCTTTGGGCGCCGAAAAACATTGACATTTTCCGTAGTCCTACTTTTTTAATCTAATATTTCACATACTATGATGATATTTATGACACAGACACATTGCGTCATCATTTGAATATGACGCTACAATTATGCCGTCTGTATGCAACTAACAACTTGCTTCACTGCCTGTAACAACATGTCCCGCAAACGACTTTTAGAAATTTTAATCTCCTTCTCATGAAACTGCCATTGTAAAAGAATAGTACTTGGCTATTTCTGCGTTGTACTGTTTTTTGGATTATTCTATTCATATGGATATATTTGAAGCATAACCCTTAGAGACCTGAGCTTTTTCACACCCTCTGAGACCCGAGGGGGGTCCAGTGGATCCCTTTTACAAATTCTTAGTTTACATGCTATAATCGATATCAAATCATTATGAAAGTTGATTTTTAGTAAAACAATGATGTTTGCGTGGAGCAAGTCGATATAACTTATTCTTTTAGTGTCTTTCGGCCTCCTCAGAAAGCACATGAGAAAATGTGGTGTCTTTGTAATTCAACGAGATTTAGCACATTATCAATTATACTAAGAGTCGGTTTTACGATGTTTGCTGTCGCCATATATTCTCAGATAGTTGATTTTAATGGAATTGGTTTACTCCACAGAAATAGACAACAATAAAACCTCTAGAATGGAAATTAAGTTTCATGCAATGCACAATAACGGCACATAAATCGCACGCATTTTCACTTAGCTGCACCTGCCAACGTCCGTATCATTGGGTTAGAATCAGTCACATGAGTAAATCGAAGCCTTTAATTGGTTCTTCATGCCCCAACTTAGTTCCCTCGGATGTGCCGCGACCTTGAGTCAATTTCCATTCTAGCGAACTTCAGATAAACAGTTTATTTCTGAATTATTCTTTGAACAGTTTTTTTATTTAAAAAAATTTCCATACCAATCCGAAATAGGCCTAAATTGAGCCATAATTGCCGCATTTTGAGACCCTCAAAGCAGCTGTGAAGATCTCAAATTCATCAATTACTGTTGTGAAAACCTTGCCAATTGTCTGTTGTTTGTTTTGAACTAAAAATATAATGATAGCTTTTATTTGGAACACTGATTTATGCTGAGTTGTTCATCTAGGCCAACCAGTCATGCACGATCATGTGCGAAAGCAAAATATTCACATTTTCCGATCTTCTAGCATAACGAACATGTACGAGCATGATGTAAACAATGAATAAGTAAATTTCACTCATTATGGACCACCGTGGACATGGAATTATGTTATGGGAATTTGTACACCCTCTGAGACCTGAGGGGGCCCCCTTGGCCTATCTACCATGTCTCAACTGATTAAATTGAAATGAAATGATTCATTTTCAAAAATGATGATTTTACATGGGCATGAGCGGTTGCAATACCCTCAGCACAAAAAGTAAAATAGAAAAATATGGCCACTGGACCCCCCTCTCAGGTCTCTGAGGGATAAATAAGACAGATTGCATGGATCGCTATTCTCAAATAACTCAAAAATTTGCATGAACTACCCACGGTCACCCCTGCACTCGCCATGATGCATTTTATTGCATGATTTATCGCATTTTTAGCAATGAATTTTCCCATCATACTGACATGGATAGGATGTTAATTATCTCCAGAACCTCCTGCATAAAAGTGAAAATAATCTGAAAACCAGAGCATGAATTGGAAGTGATATAATTGCAATGGAAAAATGCATCTAATTACTTATATACAGTGCGCGACAGCAAGTTGGAAACTTGGCATAAATCTACGGACACGTACATTTTTCAACACCTTCTAAATTTTTTTTGCTATTAGGAAATATCGACAAATTTATAATCATATGAAAGACAATCTATCGGATCTATCATTTGATTGTTGTTGAATTAATTGTTTTTGAAATTGGTGGTTCTTAGAGGCCCATAAACCCGGAAGCCCCAAATTTTCTTTGACTTGTTTTTACAAGCACATTAATCAATTTAAAACATTCTCCTTGTAATATTCAAAACCGTCACAAAATAGGCTGTCAGAAAATATATAGTTTGAAAATGTTTTCTCGAAGTTTATAGGCAATATTTTGAAAGTAGTATAGATAGATAATGTGGCAATTTTTTCATTTTCAGAATATTTCTTCGAATGGCCTTAAATTTACCCAACAAAAGCAGAAAACACTAGGTTTGAGGTAAATAAATGCCACCAGTTAGTTAACAGCGTTATTTCTGTTATTATCGCAACACATTCTGAAAATGAAAAAATCACCACATTTTCTATCTATACTACTTTCAAAACATTGCCTATAAACTTTGAGAAAACATTTTCAAACTATATATTTTCTGAAAGCCAATCTTGTGACGGTTTTGAATATCACAAGGAGAATGTTTCAAATTGATTTACGCGCTTGTCAAAAGTCAAAGAAAATTTGGGGCTTTCAGGTTTATGGGCCTCTAGGAACCACCAATTTCAAAAACAATCAATTCAACAACAATCAAATGATAGATCCGGAAATTCTCTTTCAGAAGATTATAAATTTGTCGATATTTCCTAATAGCAAAAAAATTTAGAAGGTGTTGAAAAATGTACGTGTCCGTAGATTTATGTCAATTTTCCAACTTGCTGTCGCGCACTGTATCTCCAGAACCTCCTGAATAAAAGTGAACATAATCTCAAAACCAGAGCATGAATTGGAAGTGATATAATTGCAATGGAAAAATGCATCTAATTACTTATATAAATACAAAATCTCATAAAAGAATAGTTCCAATCTGTTTAATCTGCTAAATTGAGTTATCATTGGCTGCTTCGTTGATATTTCCTTCCCCGTCTCTTAAAGTTGTTCCTTGATTCTTCTCTCGATTCATTTGTAGGAATAATGCAATGCTGAAAATAGAGAAATACGTTTCATAATCCTCATCTTCCCATCGGCTTTTTAAACATTTCTGATATATTTCTGAACTTGTTGAGACAAGTAACCTGGCAATTGATAAATTGATCAAATCAGCCTCATTTTGTTTTTGAGGCAAATCAGCCTCGATTTGCCTCATTAAATAATTTTGCCTGTAATGAGTAGCGCCTGCGGGAAGCGCCTCAGTCTTGGATTTGGTATTAAGGGATTGCAGAATGCAGAATCCACGTGCCTGGCTAATTCACGCTCTCAACAGATGTTCCGGTGGCCTTTTGGTTAGAGGGTATGCTTGGACGTCCTCTAGCTCCAACGTCGCTGGTTCAAACCTACCCACGACTGGCGAGACCTTTCAGGCCGAAACATGTCTCGTGGTAGTTGCATCTGTTGAGATTTGATAAATTTCTGAACTTATTTATTCAATTAGCTGATTTTCTGTTTCATGAATGATATAATATAAACATGTTTATTGTTGCTGGAAAGGAGATCGATAGAAAAGAGGTGACGGTAGATTGAGTAACACGAAAACTCAGAAGCAACCTCCTTGCCAACAATCTCCTGTGGACGCATTACAGCAATTTTCAAGCATTTTGATATACATTTCACAGGTGTCCCACGTAAGTCTTCTTACATTCCTAGATTGTCATGGATCTTGGCAACATCTACTGTGGTGCCAGCATGTACATGTATGTGCACCTACACAGTTATTGAGTTACAACTTGTCACAATATAAAAGAGTTGTGGTGAGATTTACAACATTTTGCTTGACCGAAGATCTGGCGCCTGATTACGATAAACTGTCATTTAGACGATCAGAAACACATGATTCAATATGTTTTGTTCAGAATGATATTGCACCCTTGACCTTGGTGCTCAACAAGCGCAATAGAAAGTTAACTTTGTTGCTCATACGTTTCATTGGACAAGGCAAATGGTCCGTAGCATCACACCTTGTGATCGAGTAACTTCCAAAAGTTTCAACTGTTTTTCTTAATTTTAACAGACGGAAAATAGCTGCGCGTCTTGGTGGATTCTAAGTAATTCTAAGCTACATCATACATATTTTCCGCCCGGAAACTGAGAGCAGGGGAACAAGGAAGTAACACTAGTTGTCTCACAATAATACTGAATCAGTGAAAACATCTCAAAGAAGAGATAGACGGTTGGAGGAAACATGGGTATCTCCTAAGGTAAAGCAGGAGAGAAAATATATTGCTTTTTGTAATTATATTGCAAACATGATACACTGTAAGCTCTAGGGCACGAAATTTCCCTTGAATGAGGCACGAAATGTAGGCATCAAATCTAGCCAACACAAGGCACGAGTAGGCGCGAAGTTCATAGTGCCGAGTTCGTACTCATTGATTTTTCATTTGATTTCATTGGATAAACAAATATTTGGTTTGGTGCCTATTAGTGCATAGATGGCGCCTACTGGTGCCTCGAGGCACTAGAAGGGCACTAACTAGGCGCTTGCTGGCACGAAATTTCGGCTTCGTCGGTACAATATCATCAGCAGTACCTCAAAAATGCTTAGAAGAAAACCGCAAGCTACCGGTTAAGTAACCTAAAAGAAATTCATAAAATATACCTTGTGTGTGTGTGTGTGTGTGTGAAAAAATAGATAATAAAGAAAAGAATAATAAAAATTTGAAAATAAAAGCATTATTTCTGCAATATAATTTGTGTATCGGTAGCTATCGAGAACGCATCAATCGATTCACAGCAAACTACACCACGTTGTTATACCTTTATAATTTTTAGAACAATTTCCGTTATCATCTATTCCTCGATCGAAGCATGTTCACTGACAATGGGACGCTATCCGTATAATCCACCATTGTCTTGCTGTCTCCCCTCGAGAACACTATCAACCGACAGCTGCAGCCGACCAATAGCTGGAGTGGTGCTTTAAGAATGTAGGGAATCATCACCAGAAAAGTTCACCTTCAGGTGCATGCACAAATGATCGGGTCAAATTCAAACTTCAGCTGTTTCATAAAGTGCTTAGAACAGATTGCGATATTTTTGAAGAAGAATTGGATGGGTGATCACCGAATACCCTGCGTACTATTGCAGAACACCCCTGATGACCATCGTTCGGCATATCAACACTCCAAGGATGTCACATACTGTGATGCAGCCAACGATCTCCTGTGGACGCATTATAGCAATTTCCAAGCATTTTGATATACCGTATTTCTTTGAATAAGAGACGCGTCTCTTATTTTTTTCAGATCCCTAATTGATGCGTCTCTTCTTAAGGGGCGTCTCTTATTCAGGGGCGTCTCTTATTCAGGGACGTCTCTTATTCAGGGGCGTCTCTTATTCAAGGGCGTCTCTTATTCAAGGGCGTCTCTTATTCAAGGGCGTCTCTTATTCAAGGGCATCTCTTATTTATCAAATGTTCAAGTTTTCATTCTTTCATTAGAAAAAGATGTCTTAGTTTTTTGCTACTATTCTCTTAGGTAACCCTTGCATTCCTCACTTAGGCCTATGTCATGTGCAAATTTTGCCAGTAATTTTTCTTATATACATACGCTTTATCATAACTCAGATATTTTGGAAATGAAAGGAGTTTTATGGTTTGTAGTAGCATATCTTGTAGACTCATCTAATACATTCATATATCAGTACATGTTGACTATACATGTAGACTAGATCTGAATTTACCGAAACGAAAATACCGATAGTCAAGTAGTATTTACAGCAAAAGTTATCGACCGGTACATGACTCCAAATGCAAAGGAAGCTACCGTATAATGCCTCTTTAAATGGTAGATGAAGTAACCTTAAGTAGGCCTGCATGTACGTATGTACAACATGCATGTACTGCATGTACAACAACAAGAAGCCTTATATATTACACATGGTCATGATACCCGATATTTACTAGTAGACTGATTTATTTTACTAAGATAAGTAGGCCTAACAATCGCTCAGGCGGATATAGCTACAATAGCCTGCATGTAATATGTCTATAGCAGTCTATTTTTTGTACATACGTCTCTTATTCAAGGGCGTTTCTTATCAAATTTTTTCCTCTCACGGATGCGTCTCATATTCGAGGGCGTCCCTTATTCAAGGGCGTCTCATATTCAAAGAAAAACGGTACATTTCACAGGTGTCCCACGGAAGTCATCTTACATTCATAGAAATCTTACCCAATTCATTTAAATTTCATTCGCATTTTCCTTGTGTTCGCTGATAAAACGTGCTTCAATTGTTTAACGAAATGTAGCAGCTACAAATACTTGCGAACGAATTTCTAAATATTGATGGACTATAGGTTTATTGCCATCGATCTTGGCAACATCTACTGTGGTGCCAGTATGTATGTGCACTTACACAGTTATTGAGTTACAACTTGTCACAATATAAAAGAGTTGAGGTGAGATTTACAACATTTTGCTTGACCGAAGATCTGGCGCCTGATTACGATAAACTGTCATTTAGACGATCAGAAGCACATGATTGAATATGTTTTGTTCAGAATGATATTGCACCCTTGACCTTGGCGCTCAACAAGCGCAATAGATCTGCAATGTCGATTATTTTATGTGAGAAACTGTCACCAGAATACAGAGCAAAGATAGAGCACTTGTACTTAATTCAATCTCAATTGAGCGCCAGGCAATACAAATGTGCGGTGAACTTTAGTACTCGTGCCATGATATCAGAAATGATTCATACTCGATCACAAGGTGTGATGCTGCCACGGACCATTTTTCTTGTCCGATGAAACGTATGAGTAAAAAAGATGACTTTCATCAACATGCACATCTACAGTTAAATTCATCACTTATTATTTTATTTATTCGTATTCGCATCAATGCTATTTCAAAATGACTTCTGTTGGACAGAGAAGTTTCACTTCAAGAAGATCATTAAATATTAATCAATAGAGAGCAATAATCCTTTTTCGGTGTATCCTGCTCCATCTTTGATCCCTTAGCTCAGCTGGAGTGCAGCTCCCGAAACATTTCGTGGAAGAAATCTTTTGTTAAGGAAACTTTTGGAATTGAAAAACTCCACTACAGTGGTTTCGACATTGGTGCTATTATCAAAGCGCATTCATTCTCTGAGATGATTTTCAAATACCGGAGCAAGCAAAAGTCACTGGGAGCCAGGCTATATGGGGATAAAGAAGAAGTTCGTACCTTTGATTGAAGCGTCAGTACCTTCGTACCTTTGATTGAAGCGTCAGTACCTTCGTACCCTTGATTGCAGCGTCGATACCTTCGTACCTTTGATTGCATCGTCAGCAAACGCTTCAATATGAATACGAGCGCTGTCGTGGAGCAGGAGAAGGGTATGACTTCGGGGTTTACAAGCCCTTTTTCAACAGAACAATGAATGACATGCCGACTTTGAAGATCATGCGAAGGATGCCCTGATTACTCACTTTCAGCGTTTGCAGCTGGCATGAGTCAGGAGAATTTCTTATGATATCATTATTATTCTTATATGTCCATCGTATAAAATTCTTCGACTGCTTCCCAGCAGTCATCTAAAGAATATCAGGTTAATTCCCATTTTTACTAGTGGTAAAGATCCAGTACAACCTGGTCATACTGTTCAGGACTCGTGGCCATGACTTCAAAATCTTCAAAAACCCTTTTAAGGGTTCAAGCCCGTGAGTATTTTTTTCCCACCGTGTCATTGACGACTGGAATTCCCTGACCCTTGACATTGTGAACTCGACTTCCCTACCGAGTTTCAAGAAGAACTTGCAAAATTTGCTATTTTGAAAAGAGAACTATGTTACTTTCCCTGTAAATCTACCTGGGTATGTGATCATCTATAAACTGTCGACTTTACTTTGTATGCTGCATAGTATAATTATAATATAGTAATATATTAATAGCAATATTATTAATCTAATTCTAATCTAACCCTGGGTTTTTCTCTGGATTTCGGACAACACTCATGATGAATCTATAAAATTTTATTAATAAGTTTTGGAGAGCCGATCAATATGCAATGCGAGAACATATATACAGATAGCATGCATTTAATCAGACAGAAATGAAGTGATTAAGTATCTCACCTGCAATCGAATTGACAATTATGAAATAAAAGTCTCTTATTGCAATGACTGGCGCTCCAAATTGTGCGCTGATTAGTTTCGTAAATGACTGCGTAGAGAGCTTGCCTACAGTCTATTTTATCAATCGTCATGAATAGTATTAACATCGAATCGATTTTGTTTGTGTTCGCTTGCTCTGCATTGTTAGAAGATAGGAACAGGCTTATAGGTTTCGCAGATACTCTCAGCAGTGTGCACTCCAGTTCCGCATAGAAATCGGACAATAAGAAGTATGAAGAAATCAATGCGACTGATTTGGCATAGAAATCAAACAATCAGATTAAATGAGAATATTGACCTGTTCAAATATTGTTTGCGTTTGGTCTTTCGTTATGATCCATCTTTATTCCTTACTCTATTTGAATAATTTTGATACCTGTAGATACCTTTTATTTCGTCGATTCTGGGAGCACTACACTCTAAACCAGCACCTCCGAAATCACACACTAAAGCAAGACACTATTCGTAACTAATATAAAAGTCCCAAAACAAGGCGTTTTGGGAGGCTAGCGCACTAGGGTTATTGTTCTCATTGGCATGTCAACATTATATTTCACGCAAACTCCTAAAATTCTAGTGTGTCGGGCTTTAAGAGGTGACAGTTTACAGTGTAATGATATTAATGATATTACAAAATTCTTCTTTACAACTGATATTGCTAATAAACGGTGTAAATTTCATTCTAATTTCGTCATATGCAGGACATTCAACAACGAAATGATAAATTGTTTCAAGTTTTGATTGCTGCAGGTTTCGCACAAGCGTTCATTATATGTTTTCCTGTTTTTGTAGAAGCCACTTCTTACCATCAGGTCGTGGTCGTTGTTTCTATACTTTATCAAGCCATATATCTCCATTGGTACGTCTAAATTTAGTTCAAATCTTGCCAATTCTAGATAATTTCAGTCACTATTACTATCTTTGGCACTGTCGATCCAATGCATGCGAAAGTATTCAAACAATGTTCTACGTGTACATCTTCCATCATCAAGCCCGTGAGTATTTTTACCCAACGTGTCATTGACGGCTGGAATTCCCTGACCCCTGACATTGTGAACTCGACATCCCTACACCGAGCGTCAAGAAGATTTTGTACAATTTGATTTTTTGAAAAGCAAACTCTGTTACTTTCCCGGTACGCCTACCTGGATATGTGATCATCTATGAACTGTCGACTTTACTTTGTACACCTACATGTTGGAAACCTCCTTTGCCGTGGTGCTTCATGTACTTATCGGTGTATTAAAATCAAAAAATATCTAGCTGCGGGTACAAAAGTCAGAAGTCAAAAAGTTTATTTCCAGTTTGGAGCACTTGATATAACACGAATGATGTTGATGATGAGAGATAAAATGATTATATTCAGTTTACATGCTTTGACTGCTGCAGGTTTCGCACAAGCGTTCATTATATGTTTACATATTTTTGTAGAAGCCAGTTCTTACCATAAGGTCGTGTTTGTTAGTTCTATATTTTATCAAGCTATATATTTCCATTGGTACGTCTAAATCTAAATAGGGTTTCAGATGGAATTCAAATCTTGCCAATTCTAAATAATTTCAGTCACTATTACTATCTTTGGCACTGTCAACTCATTGCATGCGAAAGCATTCAAATAGCGTACCACGTGTACATCTTCCATCATTTATTTATCTATAGCATTTTGATTTTGGCATAATTGTGATAGGTCGACTTTTTTCAGCAACATTTTCATTTTGGCTATCCATGTGCAGGAGTATTAAGAATCATTCATATGGCCATAAATTTCATTGTACATTCTTCCAGTCAAATTGTTTTCTTTTCTACTTATTAGTTTTATCCAAAAGGTGATCACCGCCTTATAGAAATAGAATTCTAATGGAAAAAGTCCAAATTCTCCGATCAAGCAATAGCTCAGGGTTGATTTTATCAAATGGTAGTGGCTCTTATAAAATTGATATTGAATTTTAATAATGCTATTTAGATTATAATGATAACAAAATTCAGCACAGAATTTCATCCTAGACAATGTTAACATTTCAAGCGTGTTCTTCATGATACTTCTATTTACATGGCCAAAATTTCTTTTCAGTTATAAACGTGTGAATCACGCTTACCTTTCTTACCAAATATTCAATATGCTTTTTGTTGTTCCTACAGATCCACATTCCAAGGTATTTAAATTCATTGAATATATGTACATCGTAATTCACATTATCATAAAAAGGTATATCACTTCAAGGTATGAAGCAGTACATGCTTGTCTTGCAAAAATCTACCAAAAATATTGCAAGGCCAAGTAAATGCTAATAATCTAAATAATGGAATTACAAAAGCTGAAATTGTAAATGCTCTTAAAGAATCCAAGTCACAAAAAACAAGTGGCCCTGACAGAATAACTTATGAAGCATTAAAGATATGTGAAGACGAGACAATTGATACTCTAGAAACGCTGTATAGCTATGTACTGAATAATGCTGATGAAATTCCTTGGAGAAGTAGTTGGATTACACCAATATTCAAAAAAGGAAATAGAGCTGATCCAAATTCATATCGATATATCAACCTATCATCCTGCATAGAAAAGATTCTGACAAGAATTATAAATATGCGACTAAACAATTGGTTGATGGAAAATAACGTTATTAAGAAGAACCAAACCGGTTTTAAAAAGGGAAGTTCCGCATTGGATAACGTGCTAATTATCAAGGAAATTATGCAAATTTATAAGAATATAAAACAGCCATTATTTCTATGTTTCGTTGATTTGCCGAAGGCTTTTGATTCCATTCCGAAAAAGAGATTCATTGATAAGTTAAAAAGCTTGATGCCCGAAAGTAAAATTTTGTCATTGATCGTTAGCACCATTTTCAATAAAGAATACAAAATTTTACATTGCGGCAAAGAAACACAATCCTTTAAATTTGAAAATGGCATTCCACAGGGAGGTTCTATCACCAACTTTATTCAGTATTTACATAAATGACTTTATTGATATCTTAAATGATAACAAAGACACGATTGATCCAGTAAGACTATTTGATTTGGAAATGTCATCAGTCATATATGCGGATGACATATTGCTCATAAGCGAAAGCATGCATGGTTTGGAAAGTCAATTTAAATTTCTTTACAAATATTGTACAGCTAATGGCCTTAGCATTAATTAGTAGTATGTTAAGTAGTCATTAATTAGGATAAAACTAAAATCATGACTCACAATAAAGATACTAAAATAGACAGAATTGACATCGATCTTGATGAAAAATTGACATCCATAGAAGTAGTTGACAAATATAAGTATTTAGGAATGTGGATATCAAAAAGTAACAAAATTCATTTGGAGCAATTGACTACTAAAGGAAAGCAAGCCTCTTATCTAGCAGCTAAACAGCTAAAAGAGTTTGGACAAGTTACTGGAGATATTTTAAAGAAAAAAATGAAATACTGTGCCGAATTCTGTTTCTTTAATAATTTAAAGAGTTTAGATCAAATTCAATATCAATTTTACAAAAGATACACATATAAATTTTACAAAAGATTTACATCTAAAGCAGACTACACCCAATTATTGTGTCATTGGTGAATTTGGAATATGTCCTATGGATGCTCATTTCTCGAAGGCAGCTATGTGTTATTGGATAAAAATAATTACGAGAAATGAAAGAAGTTTGATAAAAGAAGTATATGATGCAATATATCTCAATATGACTTCAGATGGTCATGGTAGTAGATATACATGGTGCTGGCGAATAAGGCAGTTACTTACAAAACTCAGCCTGCCAAATCTATGGGACGAACAGGCAACGGCTGACAAAGGAAAATATTTGAGAATTGCAAAAAATCGAGTGACCCATTACGTTAGAGAAAAATGGATATCTACAACAAAAAATAGTCATTCTGGCCTAAATTATTTAGAATTATGTGGTTTTGAGAATACTATGAATTCATATCTGAATTTTGATATTGAATACAATGACATCAATATATTATTAAAATTTCGAACAAAAAATCACAAATTAGATTTCGTAACTGGCAGTTACGGAAATCGACTGCGATGTGAAGAGCGTTTATGTGAGCTATGTGATAATTCGAAAGTGGAGACTCTGTATCATTTCATGATAGAATGTTCACTATATCAAAATTTACGACAAGAAACAGCGCCTTTGTTATGCAACTGCAGCAATACAACAGAATTCAATAAATTGATGAATATTTTAACTCCGAAACTGGTAAAATCCATCGCGAAGATTCTCAAAAAAGCAAACGACTTGCGAACGATAACTAAGGAATTCACTAATCGATAAATATGAAATTTGGAAATTTATTTTCGTCAATTCTCCTCTCCTTCTGTTCAGAATATGTTTTAACAGCACCGACCGCTCGCTGTTTTCTATGTTTTTGTGGATGTTATGTGAGTACACATGCTCCTGTCTTTCAATGTTCTTGGAAATAAACATTTTTGACTTTCGACTTTTGATTATCAAAATTTATTACGATACTATCACTGTTATGCAACTTATTGAATAGCATTACTTTTGTTTTATCGAAATTAATGGTCAATCCATTTTCAGTACAAAAGTTTACAACTATTTTCAGTTGATTTATCAACCCTGTTTCTTTTTCACTTAACAAGAGAATATCGTCTGCATACGTAAGACATGTAATTTCAATATAATGCTTATATTAATAGGACTTGTTAAGCTGTTATCATCGCTTATTTTAGATAGTAAGTCATTCATGTATATACAAAATAGGGTTGGAGACACACTATCTCCTTGAGGTATTCCATTCTAAAATTGACATGGGATTGTCTCTTTTCTTTATACAATACTTGAAACTGTTTTACTGTCAGTAAATTTGCTATCGTGGTTTTGATGTCAGGTAGATCATAATTCAGTTTCTTGATCAGCGATTGCTTCGGTAATGAATCGAATGCCTTGGACAAATCTACAAAGCATCTATATAGCGGTATTTTTCTATTCTTGTAGATTTGGATGGATTCTTTCAGTAGAAATGAATTATCCAATGTTGAATTATCTTCTCTAAACCACGTTTGACATGGGAAAATAATTTGATTATCATCCAGCCATGCATTCAATCTATCAAAATCTTTGTAAAAAGTTTTTCTAAACATGATGATGAGATAGTGCAACGGTGCGAGGCAACGTTTTCCTTGTCTCCCTTCTTATATATAGGAACGATCCAGTTTCTATTCCATGGTATTTTATTACAAAATATAATTCTATTAAGCATTTCTTGAAGAATATCTACGGCTTCTGTTGAATTTTCTTTTATCATTTTATTTACAAAACCATTTGACCAATTTGATTATAAATTTTTTGAGTTTTATACATTTATTTCAATTTCGCTACATGCGATTTTGATATCCAATAAATCTGTTAGGGAATTTTTTTCAGTGGCATGATATTTGCAACATCATATTTCATCACGGAAGTCATAAAATGTTCTGCAGTTAGGTTATCTATGCGTGTCTTAGCTTGCTTTAAATTGAGTATTATCCAATTTCGCTTGTGATCACTCGTTTTTTTAGCAGCTTGAAGTTCATTGCATTTGATTTTTTGCATGCACCTCTTTTCTCTTCTAATTGATTTGCTTAGAATTTTCCTGTGTTTCATTAAATTCATCAGATTTCCATTTGAGTGATCAGCTTTATATTTTGCTACTTTTTTCCTATAGTCCTTTCTTAATTTTCTTAATTCATCAGTTTATATACTTTTAGTATTTGTAAGTTAATTTATAGTAACTTTTGTTTTATTTTCACATAGTTCACTGTAAACATTCGCTGCCGACATTTCCATTGACTTAATTTTGTAATTGAGATTCGTACAGTCATTTGCAATTGAAATTGCTGTCATTCGTATTAGTCCATTTGAAAGGTCTTATTACTTTTATCTTCGATGCCTGGTCGATTTTCGTTTTTAGCTTGACTGTGGCTTTCATGTTTATGGCGAGTGATCAGTGTATAGCACAGGGTCATGGATTTCAAATTTTATCAGTTTATTTAATTATGATTTTGATAGGATAAGATAATCGACTGCAGATTTTTGAATTTCATTGTGTTGCATTCTATTAACACTCTGAGACCTGAGGGGGATCCAGTGGAACCCTTCTACAAATTCATTGTTTACCTGCTTGAATCGATATCAAATCATTAGGAAAGTTGATTTTCAGTAAAGCAATGATGCCTGTGTGTCGCACGTTGATATAACTAATCATTTGAGTGTCTTTCAGCCTTTTCAGTAAGCACATGGGAAAATGTGGTGTTTATGTAATTCAAAGACATTTAGCACAGCATCAGTTGTACCAAAAGTCGGTTTCTAGTATGCTTGCTGTCGCCATGTAACCTCAGATAGTTGACTTTAATGAAATTGATATATTCCATGCAACATAACCCTTACATTTGGCCATTTTTTGAAATTTATCCGTACCAATCGGAAATAGGCCTAAACTGAGCCATAATTGCTGCATTTTAAGACCCACAAAACATCTGTGGGGATCTCAAACTCATCAATTGCTGCTGCAAGAACCTTGTCAACAGTCTGTTTTTAGTGTTGAACTATGAATATAATAATGGCTCTCATTTTGAACATTATTATCATTATTATATTTTACATCGTTTGATTTTCTCAAAATATTCAGTATATTCACGTTTGGATTCTCTGTTTTTTCTGTATGAATTTTTTGAGGAATATCTCTTTGAAATCTGTCCATTTACTATTTGCCAATTTAAGTATCAATACAATAGCTCCTTCGCTAACTATGTATTCAGTTATATATATCATTAAATAGATTTTCATAAACTGATATTCAATCATGTTGTATGAAAAGCACCGTAATTGGCAGGCAGATCAGCATTACTTTTCAAATGTGTTTCAGTAAAGCATATATAGGTAATTGGCTCCTTTCATATCATACAGCAGATCTGTATCACTGAATTTTCCATCACTAAGACCGATAATATTAACATAGCAAAATTTCATTTTCGCAATCATATTCAAACATGTATCTTCGTTAATGTCCTCACTATCCTCTTCCCATTCCGTGTTAAACACACCCCAACATGCATAAATTGCATTGTATACCGCATCTCTTCAGGGCAAACACTATTTTGCCTAAAGATACTGCCAGACATTAGTCGAAAAGCTGTTATCACAGAATTCGATTGTTTAATCGTATCACTTTGCTAGAAGTGCAAGCTGATTCAAACAGATGGCACATGCAGGGAACTTAATAAGTGGACAAAAAGACATTTTTAATACCTTGCAGAGATAGGAAAAATAGTTGTGCGTCACTTGCGGATTGTTGCGGATTCCTTCAAAATGCTCCGATCTCCACGACTCCTTCAGATTCGAAGAATTCAGATCATTGCGTAAAAGTTTTTTCGATCATGTTGGGCCCTCCGATGATTATTAAAAAAAGTTAGCAGGCGGACGAAAAAACGTTCACAAACTTCTCTGTAGAGCTTGACATCGTCTGTGTCTATTTTCTATGTGATCCGGTTGATAACAGTCACTGAAACTTGCACAATTTGGCGTGTTTATTGTTGAAGTGGCTGCTCATTGTTCGATTTCTATGGTATTTAGTCAGCAGATTGTGCCATTTCATTAACATTCCCTTCTAGTCAAACGGAAGAAGAGACGACCTGTCTAATTCTGTGGCTGTTACATAGAAATCGGCAAACTGTGGTGATAAATCGCTTGCATCACTATTGCAAAGAAACAGTGTAACAAGTCGGTTGCAACCACAGAATTAGACAGATCGTCTCTTCTTCTGTTTGACTAGAAAGGAAACATTTGAACATGTAACGTTAATGAAATGGCACAATCTGCTGACATATAATACCATAGAAATCGAACAATGAGCAACCAGTTCAACATTAAACACGCCAAATTGTGCGAAGTTTCAGTGACTGTTCTCAACCGGATCACACAGAAAAGAGACACTGAAGGTAAACAATCGGCAGCTGCTGTGAGAGAACAAAGAATTACCTTCGCTTATTGTCTTGTTTTGAGCATTCGTTCATCATACATGGTGTTTGTTTACTTATACGGAAATAAGAAAAATATTGAGGAGGTTTGAAAAAGAACTATTGAACTTATATGAATATAACTTACATATTTCTACTCGTCACATCACAAGGATGCAGAGGACACCAAACATGAACATTTTTGATGAAAAAGTAAGAACATGCCATCAACCAAAAAGGTCATGATTTTGTGATACCTTTACGATATCACAAATTATTTATTAGTTCACCGATTTTGATGAAAAGCATGTCAAAAGAGAGCTCAGAAAATGCCCTTTCTCCCCGTGACTGATTCATTATCATACTCACATGTCTTCTTATCGACAAATTGCAATTTGTAAAGTGAGCGATTTTCAAATTTTGAGCACTGCTCAGAATATACAAAAGCGGATAGAAGTCTATCATAGCTCGTTTTAAAGCTGAGAATGCAAGCTCTCGAATGATGCATGGCGTACGTTGATGTGCGACACGATTGGAGAGCATGAGAATCGATTGAATTTCAGTGAAATTTGGATGGTCCGTTTTTTATTATCAGCTCCATAAAACTAGCTTCATTCAGATGAAAATCTATTGCCTTCTATCTAAAGCAATAAAAGTGCCAATGTGAAGTCAAGATGATGGCAAGTTGTTTTAATAGGCCTGTATTCAAATTATGCAATAATTAAATGATTACTTATTATTATTATTATAAAAAGAAGCCAATATCAGATGCTTTCTTGTCATTGTTTCCTGTCTTGTGTGCTGTGTTCTTCGACATTGAGGCCTTTATCAGTTAGTGGTTCATAGAGTTCGAATATACTTACAACTTAATGATATTTGATTAGATCATTATAATTTAATTTTACAATGTACATCCAAAAGTGATCTCAAGTAGCCGCAGTTTTGCTTGACCTTATCAGAAAGTCCGAGAGAAGGTGCTAGGGCTTCATTGGGTTTATTCATCTTGCATGGTAATGGCAATTGTAAAGTGCATCATTTCGAAAATGCTGTTGCATAACGCCATGGTGTATTCTATATGTTTGCTTTTTATCCTTTAAAGACTAAACTTGAGTGCATCATGAGTTAAATATTTTCTTATGAGAATATCATGAGACTCATCATAATCTCATGAGCTCTCATAAAAATCTCATGAATCGTATTAAATTTCATGAATTTTCATGAAAAAAATTCGTGAGGAATTTCTCAGTTCAGACACTTACGCGATGAGAATTAATGACAGAGCGGCCACACCGGCCAATACCAAGAAAGTAAAGCCAGGAAACCATGCCACTGTTTTCTGATAGATGAGGTTGATGACTGTGGATCCAAACAAACTGCAAGCCACTTCTGCGAAAGATATACTGGCAAACATTGCTCCTGAAAGATAGTGAGAATTGTTAGCGGCCTTGAATATTCATCGGAATCATCCATTCTTACCTTGCTCATCCTTTGACACTTGAAGGGATAAAAATGCTCGAATCATGGGAATCGGCAGCAAAGAGAAGATCCCAACTACTGATGCTGTAAGAGAAAAAGAAGCTCACAAATTGTAATGCAACATGGTAACTTTCTTTAGTTCTCAGCGGTGTTCTGTCGATTGAAAGTGCATTAACGGAGACAGCATGGTAATTCTCTAATGCTCTCTCTTACCTTAAAACATATTGAATTGCTACTACTGTAAATTAGAATTCAGTAGTATGGATATATGAGATATCTTGAATGCAGATCACTAAGAGCTTTGAACGATAGAGACCTATCGTGCCTACAATAGGTTATTTCGAGCAGGTATCCTTCTTATGGAGAAGAAATGGCAAATATAATAAGAAGTCGAATCAGTTAAAGAAACCGATTAATTTTGGATACGACATTATACAGAACGATGGATTTAATGAAAGGGTAATATCAGTGGGAAAAGAATAGGGCCTACACGCGTATGTTCGATTTTACATATTGTATGAATCGCTATTAATGAAATAAATAACTCATCAAGTTTGACTGCGGAACTCGACAATTCTGCGAAGAAAGAAGTTATAGCCGATGGTAAGGACTTCAACCATACCAAAAAATGAATGAACCTTGTTCATCTCTGGAAGCACATTAAACGAAGCATGTGGCCGAGCTGCATTTATCCCACTTTCATTCTTTATCGCTCTGTGTTCAGCAAATCAGTGTATAGTATGCCTATGAGTACTTATGGGCTATCTCCCCCCAGGTTTTCAAATTTGTCTAAAATCTGTAAAAATAAATCAATCGTCACCAAAGTTCAAATTGACGTACTTAAGCATATTTTCTACCTTCAGACAAAAATTCATGCAGATCGGACAAGTGCTTTTTGCATTAGAGACGATGACGTGAAGTGTAGCGATGCCAACAGCCTGATCTGACTTCGTCTGTTCGACGCGTTATTGTTACTCGTGTGTGCATTGTTCTCTCTCCCTCTTCGTCTTGTCCACTGCTATTTGATATCTTCCCACCACCACTACCTTGCCACACCTTTTTTAAGTTAAACATGCTTGTGTAAGGCATATGACCTGCTAGTTACTATTACTTCACAAGTTGTCGGAAATGACTTTGTTGACATCAAGTGCTTTCTGCTCAGCCGATGAGGTCAGAAGAAGTCAGATCATGCTGCAGAGCAACGCTGTACTTCAAGTTATCGCTCCTAATTCCAAAATTACTTGTCCGATTTGCACAAATTTTGGCATGTGGGTAGAAAATATTCTCAATTACGGGGACCTAAAGTTTTATGAAGATTGATTCATTTCTACGGATTTGAGACAAATTTGAAAACGTGGGGAGATAACCCATAAGTACACTGTAAATCGCTGGATACGAAAATTGGATGCAAACATATACCAAAATTACATACAATTTGAAACTAACATCTGATACGAGATTCTCGTATGTTTACAGAGATCTGGTATGTTTTTCATACCAAATCTCATTTACCTTCGTATGTGATTGGAATGTGATTGGTATGTAGCGATACGAACTCTTCTATCTGTGATTGGCTGTTTTACAATGAAATACGAATTGTTGGTATGTTTTATATACGAGACCCAATGGAAATTCATCCTTATTCGTACGACTCTGGTATCCATTTGGTATGTGCAGCTTCAAGTCACATAGCAAAAAAAAATATTTATTTCATACTACTGTCAAATAACTTTTTTCGGTAGTACAAGTGGTGAATATTTTTTGTTTGATAGGGTGATATTTGAGTACATTAGATCTATTGTGAATTTTATGTTCCACGACTATGCGGTCGATGCTACATGTCTAGCAACATTAACAGGACGTTTAGTTAGCTTAACTTTCTGGGCCAAGTTGATTAACGTCAATTCATTCAAACGATATTTTTCGTGCAATCATGTTGACTTATATATCTCAAACATAACCATTTTTGCGTTTAATGAATTATAATGTGTTTTTACTTCGGATTGATAATATGCCTTATTTCAAAATTACATGATACATAATTGTTGATGGTTGAATACTTATTGACTATTCATGAAATGCCTCAGATTTACGTGTATTAAAATCGAATTCAGCATTAAAAGTATCACTCTTGAATGTCATTATCTAACTACTTACAGAACAGTAGTAACATTAGTGTGATCTTTATTGACAAAAGTCCTTAAATCAACATACTTTGGACATAATTTATGCTTTCTTTTAACATTGTGCTGGTATGGCTTTAGTATGTAAAGCATACCACATTTGAAAAAACATACGAAAAGCATACAAATATATACCAAGAGAATACAGAAATATACCAAGAAATATTTTGGTATGCTTCCTTCGTATGTGATTGGTATTGAGCGATTTACAGTGTACTTGCCTATGTTATTCATACAACAACATGCTCCTCCCAAAAATGTGCCTCTAAGTTCTTCACTCACTCAGAAATAAAGTGGTGGTATTTGTAGCTGCTCCAGTCATTATTCGGGCAGCCCCGCTGGAAACTATACCAATTATGGCAGCCATTAAAGGGTGCATGTTTAACAATTTGGTAAAAAGAGCCGCAGCGATCAATGTACCGACGTTAACAGAAAGAAGTTTGATTCCTGAACTGAGACCAATGAAAAGAGAATCCCAACAAAATGGATATCCAAGCTCATATTGCTGTTGTATTGAAAACGTGAACGTTTGAGCACAAAAAGCAATGAGTCCGAACATGACCAAAACCATGGCAGCAGTTGGTCGGCCTTTTGCTGTAAACACGCCTATAATGTTTCTTATCTGCTGAATGGCTGGCTTTGGAGCTGATTCTTTGCTCTTCAAGTCAGGAACAAAGAAGATAACATAGCCAAGAAGTACACAAGAGCACAGCGTTGCGAAGCCGTATGGCCAGGTATAGAACTGATACCGCAACCAAACACCGACCGATACCTCAGAAATGATTCCAGCACCACTGAACACGACCTCCGCTAAGACAATCCGGAATGCTCGCTGTTTCCCCGTCGTTATATCTGCCAGGTACGAGTATGCGATTGCGAAAAATGTGCCAAACCCTCCTCCCAATCCGTAAAGAAAATCACTGAAAACAAGCACTTCCAAAGGCCAGGTGAAGATCATTACCAGGAGGTTGACGGCCAAGTGGAATACACTGACACTACTGACAATAATGAGAGGAAGTTTCCTGCCGAATTTATCAGACAGAGACGAATAGATAGGCGTGCAGAGAGCTGCTGGAATATTCCCTGCAAGACTAATGTAAATGTGCCACATTGCTGTTTTTTCTTGAAGCTGATCGACTGTTGTCTTTTCATTACCA
Organism: Prostheceraeus crozeri; assembly: GCA_907163375.1. NCBI lineage: Eukaryota > Metazoa > Platyhelminthes > Polycladida > Euryleptidae > Prostheceraeus > Prostheceraeus crozeri. Next base: position 40,359 of record CAJQUW010009212.1, read on the forward strand.
GTGGAGGCATTTGGTGAGCATTGAAATGCTTTTTGATCCGATGCACTGGTGAGGTTGTAATGTTTGCCAACTGCGTAGTACAAATACTGACTGTAGACAGGAAATCCAAGAAATGATGACAACGTGAACAGAAAGATAAGTGGTTCAACGATGATTTTTCGATGCGTTTTTACGATTGTCTCTACACGTTCAGTCAATTGCAGCTGTGACTCCATTTTCAAAGGAGCAAAAATGCATCGAACTGATCATGTAGCGAAAGCAGTTGATATGACTGATTGGCAAAGTGATGCAATACAGAACTAATTTTCCACTCAATGTTCAAAGTAATATGCAAATATCAGCTGACCAATTCAATGTTTTTTCAAACTCAGTTGTTTAACAGCATCCGTAACAATGTACATTTCATTGTGAAGTATTAGTAAACAGAAATATCGTGACATAATAAATCAAAATTTATTTTTTTCAATGAAAGTTTCAATTTAGGATGATTTGATATTGATCCGAAAGGGGTATGGCAGCCAAAGAATGACAAGCTCGCCACAATTTTGAACAACATTCGGATCACATACCGTTCATCTTTTAGAAATTTGATTTCACACAGCTCATAACTTAAATAAAATGACTCTGGCGTAAAGTTAATGGAAAGCTGTGTTTCGTAGACCTACTATATGATTGTTTTTAATTGTGTCTTCTCACAATCCATTTTACCCGAAATGGATTGTAATATTGATGGCGCTCCTGTTATTTATATTTATTGATACGCTATTCATTCTAGACTTCGGTTTGCAAAACCATGTATTTTGAATTGCTTTAAAATAATCATGTCCTTTGTCCCTGTATCTTGTTGTATCTTGTGCATCTCTTCTTTTAATTGAACATCACATTGAATGAGTTTTCCGCCTTAAAGGCTGTCAATGACATGCTGTTTGAAAAGTTACATGTACATACTATACTACTTATATTGACGGCAACTCAATTCTTCTGAACTTTCGCACTCACCTCTGTCATGGATGGACAGAAGAATTACTGGTTCACGCGAAGAATAGAGCATCAAAGCGCCTATCAGCATGTTAATTTATCACGTCCGCAATTACTGAGATATCAATTTTAGATTAACCCATTAAACGCAGTGGCATATATATGCCAGGTAACTTCCTTCCGTTTATGTTTAATTTTAAGAACGAGAACTCGCTTTTCGAATTGTTTCTTTTTCCCTGAACATAACTTTGAACGATGTTCAAGAGTTGTGATGTGAAATTAACTTTTAATCTTTGTCCATTTGGCGGGAAATTCAAATTGTTTTTCAAAATGGCGCGAAGAGATTCTTCACATTGGTAAGTTTAAGAAAATGTTCAATTTTGAACTTTCATAATATTTTTGCGTTCACATATGTTTCATTTGGCTAATTTCTAGTACTATACTCCAGTCCGATATTCAAATTCGACTTATTTCCGTGGAAATGCGGCAATACACACTGGAATACATATGCCATCGCGTAATCCGCTGCTGTGGAAGTCAAAATAAGTCGATCTTTCAGATCAAAACCTCAACGAGTCACGCTGTGTATGATCTGATTAACAATGGAAAAGATAGTGTTGTGATATACACCCCATTGTGAGATTTTGAAGAAAGTGCAGAGACAGCGGAGAAGACGACGAAGGTGGCCTTGACGATGACAGATGAAGTAGGCCTAATTCTTATCGAAAACCTCATAGTTACACTCGCTTGATGACAAAATTTGTAGGTATCAGTTTGCTTGGTTCTTCTAATATCTTGGAATATGCAAATGGTGTACCGGGTATTGCAGGAAACTAACGACGTGAGATTATCGACCTTAGTAGGCCTTCTCATGGCTTGAAGACTATTGACACACTCTGACCACACTTGCACTACTATTTCCTTCCTTGAAGCTTCGTAGTTGCTATTGCTGCGGCTTTCTACTCCCAGCGTAGTCAGCACGCTAATTTTTTGAAGACGCGCATGATGATCTTCGTTTCTTGCAGGTAAGCGTGATTTTGAAAGTTACACAGCGCATGCTCAAGCTATTTCAATGATTTTTCATTTTGTGTGAGAGTGAAAAGGTATCTCTCCCATGGAAACTGCTGGGGGGAAAAATCAACTTTTCATTCCCACGGGATCACAAAGCTAACTTTCCTATGTAAACTCCCATAAAGACCAAATCATAGAAGTCTATAAACAAATTGTGATTAGCCAGAGACTACCAAGATATCGATACAGTCCCTTGATTGGCTCATTCATAGATTTCGCGACGCAACCATCAATTTATAATAAACAATAGACATCTATAAATCACAAAATGGAAAGCTACATTCTCTCGAGAGGAACTTTTCTACAACCTCGCTGCGCTCGGGCTGTACAGTGTAGCTGCGGGAGGAAAAGTTGATATTTCCTCTCTCAAGAAAATAGCTATTCTTTAATTTAAGGACAATAACTTATGGCTCCCATTGAAGTCAACGATCATAGTCTAGATGAAGAAGAGTGATTATGAGCTTTAAAAACAGAAATAAATAGTTGCATGGGAGAAGCCGGACGTCAGAATTTGTCGGCGGCAGTACTCAACGATAGTAGGCCTATATGCCATTTGATGTCAATGTCTTTCACGAAATAGATGCTAGAAATGCAGTGTATGGTCGTGCGCCAAGTGCTTCAAAGTGCACTACATGACGACATGAGCCGCTATGCATATGCACACAAACAATATAGTCGTTTTCCAAAAAGAATAGGCCTACTAAAGAGAAAATTACTATTAGAATGCATGTGTACAATGCACATGCATTTGCATGAGCGTTTTAGAAATTGTCATGCACTGTTGTCAGAACTGCTTTTGTGCCAATTGCATGATGTGGTCCTCCACGTACCCGGACAGATCGTTCACAAGAAAATAAAGAATTCCTTCGGGTACTCATAGGAATATCTGAAGGAATTCTTGCCTATATGCCATATAGCAATACCACAAATTATCAGGCTAGCCGTTGGGATTGGGATCCCAATAGCTATTGGGATTGGGTTGGGACTAGGCTACCAAAATCCACCCCAATCCCAATGAATCCCAACAGATCCCAATCAGCCCTCTCCCTACAAAATATGCATGTAATCGTTGACATTAGTCAGTACGTTACAAATGTTTTCGGGTTGTACACAGCAGTTCATTTTTCTGTATCTCCAGTCTGACCCTGCCTCTCTAGAAGTCGAGCATTGAGAGCTCTCACACAAATTTTAAGCTTTAACCCTACTCTATGGCTTTAAGTTCCCTAGTTGCCAAAAATAGAGCTGCTAAAAAAGGCAGCAGCTATGTAACGGCAAGCATAGCCTTGCAATTCGTCTGTACGTTGTTATGTGCTTTGCCGCTTCTGTAATTAAGCTATACATTGTAAGCTATTCAGGCCTATTTGACCGCATAAGCCGCTGTCTACTGCCTGTTGCCTACTGCACGTGTGAGCCCGTGTAGCGAGCTGCTTATTTACACCGCATTTCCGATATCGGCTTAATTAATACCAAGTGTGTTTGTAGTTCATAAATGCATATTAGCTATACACGTCCCTATAAGATCTTGGATGAAGGCAGTCTCGGTGCAAAATATAGCCATACAGCACGCCTATTACACATTATTGTTTGAAATCAATTAAAGCCCCTATTACTATGAAGGCCAGTCTAGTCCTATGCCTACGACCGTGGACTTCGTCAATTCAAAAAGTATCACATTTGGTAGGCCTGAGCTGTAAGCCCGATGCAGCTTGGGGTCAAATTGCGTACGTTTTCAGCTGTAAAGCAGGCTATTTGGATTTCAATTGGGATCCCAATCGAAATTCTCATTGGGATTGGGCTGGAAATCCATCCCAACGGCAAGCGTGCAAACCATGTTTTGAATAAAACAAATTAGAAATATAAATTGCAGTGCTATTATTTGAATTTGATTTACATTTAACTGAATAACTGAAGCCTACATGTATTGAATAATCCATCAAAACATCTGATATGAATGATGGATGTGTAAAATCAGATTTGAAATGTACAAGCAAGATACACGAAGCAGACAAACTGTTCTTATTATAGTTTTCTAAAGTTCCGTACTTCAATTCTGCCTGTTTTCATCACAACCAAAATTTATTACTTTTTAGGAGTGGTAGGACGTGATGGCATAAATAATGCCATCCTTGAAATCGATCCGAAATGACTCGCATACATTCCATTTGTGAAAATGGTCATGTTTTAAGATGCTTGAAGTTATATTTTGTATTTAATTCGAAATATGCAAAGAAACCACACGATGGGTTAAAGACATAACCAGATTTAATGAGTTGTTTAAAGGCATTGTTAAAAAATGCATAAACAACGACTATAAAGCCACGCTTAAAAGTAATGTTTAAAATCAAAGTTTATTTGGTCATTTTAAGCTCTGTAGGTACTTTGCACCTAATCAGGTGCCCCCACTTATCACCTTCCTTTTAAATCTCCCAAAATAGGTGAGATAAAAGTTCAATTTTTTATGACTTTTAGTTTGTATGTATGTTGAGCTTTCAATAAAAATTTGGAAAAAATTGACTTGCAGTAAGGTCATTTTTAAAAGCACTTTTTAGAAAATTGATGGTTTTCATTTACAGCAGCATTGATTATTCATGCTTCTGTATCACATTTACGTCATATTTATGTATGTGAAGTTCAAGATTGGTAACATACACATTCATCCTATCTCCCAAAATGAGCAGATGTATATTGTACATGGAATGTATATAAACGAGTAGTATAGGCCCACGTCCACATGCAGATAGGCCTACTATACCGGAAGTGAGTTGTCGTGATATTTTTGAGGTACACCAAAATAACAACATGGAAGCTTGTATCATGTATGATAAACTTTGTCTTTATAACGAATAAGTCATTTGAACGAGACATTTGTAAAGATAGAAAAATACATTAATACATGAGAAGACATTATCTAGGTTCAAATTGCTATTTATAGTGCTAAAATTAACTCAGAATATCATACTTATAGCACCATATAGGTATGATTGATTTAAAGCTTACAGAAATGCTTAAGTTGCGATGAACAATTTTTGAAGTGTCAAATAAAATTATACATAGATTCATAAAAAATAAAAAAAATTTGAAGATACAAATTTCAAATTTAAATTGTTTTGCTATGAACGTCTTCGAATCATGCAAAATAGGCACTTCCATTCGAAATAGGAGACCCGAAACATGTAGTAACCCTGTTTCCATCGGAACATGGCAAATTTGAGGGGAGGGCATTTTGTCCCCCGCCCTGTCCTACGACGCTAAAAATCGCCCGGTCCTGAGAGGGTCAAAGTGACCTACACCTAGATCTTCTGGATTTCACACACATATTTGTCTATATTAGTTATTCATTTCATAGAAAAATTAGACCGAGGTTCGTACTACAGCCAAAATGAGAGTCCAAAAAGTTGGCGCAACGGACACTCGCGCAGAAATTCTAATTTTGACTTTTTAATTTTCATCTGCAAAACTCTGCAAATCGACACAGGAGTCACTTTAAAGTGATGATTTCCGAAACCTAGAGACATGAAATTTAAAGAAAATTATATTAATTTAGCATAGAATGGTTTTGGTTTCATTTAATAATAGCATTTTGAACGTTGCGGACTCTCGTTCTGTCCACTTGCTGAATGATGCTGAATGATTGTTAATACCATGATGATGCATTTATGATTTTATCAATTTCCTTTTGTAGTTGTGCGTCATTTTTCAGAAATCTCCACATCTGCGAGGTACACATAAAAAGACTCAAGTCAAGAGATGATGAGGCTTAAAGGCTCCCAGCACACAAAGTGTTTGGACTGAAGAGGGGTATTTTGGATGTGTTTCCGTTCTGTGATACTCCATTTGCCCCTTAGGACAAGAAGTTCCGAATTGTAAGAGGTTTCCACGAGATGATGGATGGATTCCGAGGTTTGCTTGCATCACCTAAAATAGTTGTCGGTGACTTTTCTAATCCTTTGGCGGACCTTTCCTACCGAACAAGACTCTCCGCAGCTGAGATGAGCCAGACGACAGTGCTCCCTTGTTTTCCACACGCTTTCTTAAGTCGGAGATTGTCTCTGTTGTGGCCCTTTCTGATGTATGTCAGTGTGTCTCTTCTAAGGCTGTTGGTCAATTTTGATGCAACTTTTGCTTGATCTTCGCAAATCCTGCGTTTCGGGGGACTATGGCCTCTTCTTGGTCATCTCTTCAACCGCTCTCCCCGCATCTTCGTCGACTTGTTCATTTCTGTCGATACCACAATGGGCGGCTACAAAGCGCACGCTGATGTTTTCAGTCTCTGCTACTTCAATAAGTGACTGCCACACTTTGGACTGCTGTTGTGTTCCTTGTGATAGTCTATTCTGGAGCGCCTTTATCATAGATTGTGAGTCAGTGCAGATGAGCAATTTCCCTTCAAGCTGACGAAGTCTCGAGTCTCTTATAGCGGCTAATCCGGCATTTAGGCCCACAAGTTCTGCAGCAAAAGATGAAGCAAAAGGAACTGCGGTAGCCGATGTTTTTATCAAGGGAAACTTGCCTCCTGCTAAGTAGATATTGGCCGCTGCAGCTCCCATCCCGCCTTGCACTGAGCCATCACACCAGATTTAGATGTCAGGACGACCGCGGTAGTTGTGCGTCATAAAGGCCCTCAACGTTTTGCGCCCAAAATTGCAATATTTGGCAGAGTGTTTTGAACATACGGGTTAGAGAGTACATATTCAAAAGCGAAGCTATAAAACCGTCTTTGAAGGCAAGCTTACAAATCATAGTTTTAAAGCAATATTCAAAACCTTGGTTTTAAATGAAGCATTGTTCTAAATTCCATTGCATTGTTTTTTTTGCCACTTTGACAATTGAAATTGGAAACCTTTAACTAATTGATAAAATACAACCTGCTATAATCGTGCCTAACATGTATATTTGGTACTGAGAATAATCGCAATAATCGCAGAATAATCGCATAATGTGCAACTAGTTACTATAAAATCCACCTAAACACCAACTATGGGACTACACTTATGTTATTAAAGCCAATATTAGTTTGCATCCTGATATCTAGCAACATCCATGGTTTTGACTGGAGTGTATTTCATAGCACAAATGATGTGAATAATCTTTGAACGATCTTCATTGATGCCTTCAAGAACATTATGGATCATATATACCTTATAATACCAAGCGTGAATGGTGTCCCACGCTTTGAAGCACTGTTAGGACTGCTCTTCGACGTCTAACACGTTGTTGGATCCGGTTCCGGGACAATCCAAAGTTTTCCAACAAAATCGACTTCTACATTGCAAATCTTGATAAAAAATAATGCTTCGACCGTCGAGCCTCAAAATAAAGTGGCACAATCATATAGTGAGAATAAAAAATGTTTTGGAAATATGTCAACGAAAAGCTTAAGTCGCGACCTCATCCAGACACATTTCATGATTTAGAAGGCCATGTACATACCGAGAAAGAAATTATAAGTGAAACATTCAATGATTATTTTTCCTCATCTTTTTCGAAATCAGATGTATCAACAATGAACTCAGACTCACATCGGACTTATATTAGCAGGGCGATGCCTTCCTTTTCCTCTGAAGTGATCAGTGATGTTATATCCTCTCTCCCTAATTCCATGAGTGCTGACAGTGATGGACTCTCTTTCTTTATTATAAAGAAATTCAGACAAAAATTGTGTCCATTATTATCTAAACTATTTAACGTCTCATATGAAACAAGTGCTAGACCTGATGGATGGAGAATAGCAACTACTACTCCCTTGATAAAGTTGGCCCAAAGAATTTGATAAAGATTACAGACCAGTATGCATTTCAAGTGCTATATGTCGCATCATGGAACGCATCCTCAGACAGATGCTCGTAGACTAATAGCATTTTGTATCCTTGGCAACATGGATTTTTGCCCAGAAGATCGACTGAAACAGCTGGCATCCACTTCTATGATTTTTTCACAGAAAAAGTTGATCAAATGACGAATGTTGATGTCATATTTTTAGATCTAAGTAAAGCATTCGAGAGAGTTCCTCATGTTCGACTGATGTCCATTGAGTATGTATGGTGTACACACCTCATTTATTGATTGGATGAACAATTATTTTCCTAACCGTAAACAGGTAGTCGTCTTTGATGGCTACACATCTCCACGTGACATTTGTAGTGGCGTAATCCAAGGTTCCGCTTTAGGACTTGTTCTATTCGCCATATTCATTAATGACCTCGACGACTGTATTTCCTATTCCAAGATTGTGAAATATGCCGATAACGTCAAGATATTCTGTGAAGCTTCCAATAATGGAATAAACAAGTTACAAACTGATGTACATAATATTGAACAATGGAACAAAGGCAATGGAATGCAAATAAACTCCTAAAAATGCGCATTTATCCATTTTAGACATTTAAATTCCTCAAGATCAGTCTTTGTATCTGAAGTAAATATCGCCCCTGTAGAATCATGCACGGACCTTGGAACAATGCTTGACAGTAAAATATCATTTGACGACCATGTTACTTGGATCGTAAATTGTTCACAAAAGCCGCTTGGGTTGATACGTAGAACTTTCCATCACCTCCCGAATGGGATTATTAATTTGTATGAGACATATGTTCGGAGTATTTTAGAATACGGAAGCATAATTTGGAACCCGCAAAAAGCTAAGAATATTCAAGCAATAGAGAGTGTACAAAGAAAAATGACAAGGATTTTCCTTTAAATTCGCCACTTATCTCAACGTAAAAGACTTCAGTGTCTAAATCTTTGATCCTTAGAAGCGCGTAGACGTAGATATCAACTCATATTTTTGTACAAAATAGTGCATTGTTGCAAATAGTGAGCCTGGGTTATTCATTGTAATTTGAGGCGGAATCCCAGTAAGGCTGATAGTAGCCAAGAAAACCAAAACGTCGTTTTTCTAATTAAAAGCGCTTAGATCTTTCGACCGGCACTGCCGGCCATCATCAGAAGAACTGACTGTAGAACCAGCCACAGAAGACAGTTCACATTACACAATTAGGTTCTATGACTCCGCTGCTGTGAAAAACACAAGACACAAAGATAAAAATGCCTAAGTAAGAACACTACTGATTACAAGTGAAAAGTAACACCATAAAATACGAAAATTAGGTGAAAGAAGAAAAGTCAAGTCAGCACAAGCAGTGCCAAGATTCACTGAGGGCATGCTTCACTTTGTTCTGCGAATCCATCTTCTTGGTCCAGAACGCCTCCTTTACCACTCGCTTACTCCAAACACTCTCTCTGTCTAGCACTTCAGCTTTCTCCACGTTGATTCGATGACCAGTCAACGCCACATGCTTAGCCAGCTCGGACCGGTCCACGTCGAGTTCTCGTATCGCGCGAGCATGCTCCTTGCCTCTCACCTCCTTGGTTCTGGCTGTTTCACCCACATAACTCCACGAGCATCCGTCCTGGCATGTGATCCCATACACTACGCCCAACTGAATAGCCGGGGCAGGTCTCTTCCTCACCAGCAGGGATCGAAGTGTTGTCCTAGGCTTCATCGACACCTCGACATTCACCTCTCGAAGGACAGAGGCCAACTTGCTTGAATCCTTTCCGACGTAAGGGATTGAGCATCGTATCCTATCTTCTTCCTCAGCATCATCTCTCTCCTCCTTCGTCCGGGGTCTCCACCAGCTCCGAACTTCTCCTTCATCATAGCCGTTGTTACATAGTGCGGCTACCACGTGTTCTCTCTCAGCTGGGAGCTCACGTTTGGAACAAACTGCATGTGCGCGCGTTGATAATGAACGTACCACACCCTTGAAAACATGAGGAGGATGAAACGAGCTTCGCTGCAGGTACCTGTCTGTATGAGTGGTCTTCCTGTACACTGAAAATGTCCATTCTTCTTCACTCCTTCTTACGGCCACGTCTAAGAAAGCGAGAGAACCATTCTCCTCCTTCTCCACCTTGAAATTAATCGACGGGCGAAGAGAGTTCAACCAATCCACGAACAAGTTGAGCTGTTGATTATCTTTCTCCCACATCAGGAACACGTCGTCAACATAGCGTAACCATACGGTAGGGAAATGCCTCTCACTTGATATTGCTGCTCTTCTGGCCAAACTCTCAAAATGCACCATGAATAGATGGGCAGCAACTGGACCCAAGCTGGTCCCCATGGCTACACCATCGGTTTGCACAAACAAACCGCTGTAGTGCCTAAAATAGCACGAAGTCAAAGCCAATCTCAGCAACTCCATCAGTTCTGGCACAGACAACTTGGTTCTCTTGTGCAGTTCCACGTCTTCACTTAAAAGATTGCTGAAAACATCAAGCGTTTCGGCCACTGGAACATTGGTAAATAAAGAATCCACGTCCAAAGAAACCATTGAATCCGCGAAACAGGCTTCACCCTTGAATCTTCGGATAAAATCCGAGGAATTCTTAATAAATGAATTGCAGTCTGACATATACGGCCTGCACAAATCACTCAGCATCTTTGAAACTGGAGCGTAGAGACTGTCTTTGGACTTTGGCCTTCCCAAGGTCCATAAACAAGGTATTCCACTCAGGCCTATCGTCAACATGAAAGACAGTCTCTACGCTCCAGTTTCAAAGATGCTGAGTGATTTGTGCAGGCCGTATATGTCAGACTGCAATTCATTTATTAAGAATTCCTCGGATTTTATCCGAAGATTCAAGGGTGAAGCCTGTTTCGCGGATTCAATGGTTTCTTTGGACGTGGATTCTTTATTTACCAATGTTCCAGTGGCCGAAACGCTTGATGTTTTCAGCAATCTTTTAAGTGAAGACGTGGAACTGCACAAGAGAACCAAGTTGTCTGTGCCAGAACTGATGGAGTTGCTGAGATTGGCTTTGACTTCGTGCTATTTTAGGCACTACAGCGGTTTGTTTGTGCAAACCGATGGTGTAGCCATGGGGACCAGCTTGGGTCCAGTTGCTGCCCATCTATTCATGGTGCATTTTGAGAGTTTGGCCAGAAGAGCAGCAATATCAAGTGAGAGGCATTTCCCTACCGTATGGTTACGCTATGTTGACGACGTGTTCCTGATGTGGGAGAAAGATAATCAACAGCTCAACTTGTTCGTGGATTGGTTGAACTCTCTTCGCCCGTCGATTAATTTCAAGGTGGAGAAGGAGGAGAATGGTTCTCTCGCTTTCTTAGACGTGGCCGTAAGAAGGAGTGAAGAAGAATGGACATTTTCAGTGTACAGGAAGACCACTCATACTGACAGGTACCTGCAGCGAAGCTCGTTTCATCCTCCTCATGTTTTCAAGGGTGTGGTACGTTCGTTATCAATGCGCGCACATGCAGTTTGTTCCAAACGTGAGCTCCCAGCTGAGAGAGAACACGTGGTAGCCGCACTATGTAACAACGGCTATGATGAAGGAGAAGTTCGGAGCTGGTGGAGACCCCGGACGAAGGAGGAGAGAGATGATGCTGAGGAAGAAGATAGGATACGATGCTCAATCCCTTACGTCGGAAAGGATTCAAGCAAGTTGGCCTCTGTCCTTCGAGAGGTGAATGTCGAGGTGTCGATGAAGCCTAGGACAACACTTCGATCCCTGCTGGTGAGGAAGAGACCTGCCCCGGCTATTCAGTTGGGCGTAGTGTATGGGATCACATGCCAGGACGGATGCTCGTGGAGTTATGTGGGTGAAACAGCCAGAACCAAGGAGGTGAGAGGCAAGGAGCATGCTCGCGCGATACGAGAACTCGACGTGGACCGGTCCGAGCTGGCTAAGCATGTGGCGTTGACTGGTCATCGAATCAACGTGGAGAAAGCTGAAGTGCTAGACAGAGAGAGTGTTTGGAGTAAGCGAGTGGTAAAGGAGGCGTTCTGGACCAAGAAGATGGATTCGCAGAACAAAGTGAAGCATGCCCTCAGTGAATCTTGGCACTGCTTGTGCTGACTTGACTTTTCTTCTTTCACCTAATTTTCGTATTTTATGGTGTTACTTTTCACTTGTAATCAGTAGTGTTCTTACTTAGGCATTTTTATCTTTGTGTCTTGTGTTTTTCACAGCAGCGGAGTCATAGAACCTAATTGTGTAATGTGAACTGTCTTCTGTGGCTGGTTCTACAGTCAGTTCTTCTGATGATGGCCGGCAGTGCCGGTCGAAAGATCTAAGCGCTTTTAATTAGAAAAACGACGTTTTGGTTTTCTTGGCTACTATCAGCCTTACTGGGATTCCGCCTCAAATTACAAAATAGTGCATGGACTTATTGACATCAACGTAAATGATTTCTTTGATATTTCTGTTGAATCAAGAACAAGAGGCAACCATTTTCGATTATATTCTAAATATATTCATCATAAGACGTCATTTTTTCACTACAAATATATGTAAATACTGGAATATGTTATCAGATGCTGAAATCAATGTCTCCTCTGTACACGTCTATGTTCAGCAATGATATCATTTATGTCATTTTATTTTTTATAATGAAAATGCACCATTTTTGTGAAATATACGTAGGCCTACGCTGTTAATAGATCTAGTCATGCGAATTTTTCGATTTACACTGCTATCATGCTAATTTTAATGCTCTTAACTATGAAATTAAAATTAGATTGCATGCAACATCCATATATTCCAAATTATGGAAGACCGAAGAAAACAGTTTAGTCATACAAAGCTTCTTGTATATCAAAAGTTAGGTAGGAACTTTGGCCTATACATTAGACATCGCAAATTTTGATTTAAGCTTTATACACTCGAATTACAAATATGCATACAATATGCAGTTCGATAGGCCAACAGAATCTAAAGTACAAAAAAGTCTAAAAATACATATATTACAGTCAAGACTTCAAAAACATCAAGACAGTTGTTAATGAGTTGTTTGACAATTTGTATGATAGACAGACTGATAGACAATAGCCGGTTGCTTTTCCCTACTTGAATCAACCAGTGGGGAATGACATGGATAGAACAAGCAAAAGAGGCTAAATTTGCTCCAATACAAAATGCGAAGATTCTATGATTAGAAAATATTATGTAACAAAAATAATTGATGACATCATTTCATCATTGCCGATCTTTGGTACAAGTATTCAAATCTGTAATTAATGAGTTTTTCAATAAGATCGGTGTATGGTAGATATTGTATACTATGTCATGATTATTTTTCTGACATTAACGATTATCTCGTCATACGTGTAATTATGTAACTGCATTTCATGAATATGCCATCTTTAGCCCTTTGTATTTGTATTTGCGATTTCAAATACAGATATTATTATTATAATTATATTCTGAAAAGCAATAAGAACAACATGTCATAAAACAGTGTTTTAAAAACACGCCATGTTGGTTTGAAACCTAGTGTAGGCCTGCATAAGGACCTGTTGTGAACTTGACAGATGCGAAATACTTGTTACATTACGTTTGCATTTAGAAACGGTAGTAATGCATTAGACTCGTAGCTCACACACTGTTTCGACCTGAGATCAAAGTTTATCACACATATTTTGCAACGTTGTCTTTTGCGCTACACTGTAAACTCTAGGGCATGAAATTTCGCTTGAATTAGGAACGAAATTTAGGCATCAATTCTAACCAACACAAGGCACGAGTAGGCACGAAGTTGATAGTGCCGAGTTCATGCCCATTTATTTTTCCTTCGATTTCATTGGATAAACAAACATTTGGTTTGGTGCCCATTAGTGCCTGGTGTCGCCTACTGGTGTCTCGAGGCACTAGAAAGGCTCTAGCACGCTCTAGCACGCTCTAGCACGCTCTAGCACGCTCTAGCGCGTGCTAACTAGGTGCTAACTGGCACGAAATTTCGGCTCCGTGCCTAAATTATTGCCCTACAGCTTACAGTGTATGTTACAGCTGCAGAGGTGCACAGCAGGTATCCTAGTAAAAATGTGATTCTGTGAGCTACCTCGTGTTAGCATAAATTTCACTTTGCAACTTCTATAAAGAAACGTTTTCTCATCTTATCTCTCAGCTGTCGTGTACTGCGTACTGTCCAGCACCATGATCGTCGACCAGTTCGAGCTCACGATTTTTGAGAATTAGTTCACTTGTATTCCTTTTTATTGAATGCTCATAGCTTGAGTTCTGATTTTTTAGGCAAGATCAGTGCAGGATGTGGAAATTATTGTCATACATCTCTATACTCCCGACGTGGAATCAGACAGTGAGCTCTTACATTCTCCGATTTGCAGAAAGGAGAAAGCCTGCTGAACAATAAGAAGCCGTCTCAATGACAAACGCTCATAGAAATCTGACGCTATGACGTCAAAGGAACGAACATTTAAATTGTAGGCAATATTGCGTCGTGGGCATGTTTTGCTATTACAGCATCTCAACCATGGCGGTTCTTGGTCGCCGAAAGTAAGTAGACATCACACCTAGTCAGTGTGCTTTGTGGAGATTCAATATAGTTTTCATTTCTCCTTAAATACAAAATTATTCAGATGAAAGAGCTCAACTGTCTTGCAGCAATGATCGGCATCTATCACACGGTTCACGGGTTCTTCCTTATCGTGAAACAGTGCCATGTATCGTTGCCTGATCGAACACTTGATTACTGCTGTAGTCCTGCTATAACTTAAAATTAGATATCTGTGAGCGCACTGATGTGTGCCAGCTTTCTGTATGTCTCCGGAGAGGGTTCACACGTCTGCCATCTTTTGAATTGATACTCGAAAGGATTTACATTATCTACAAAACAATGATCTAAATTCTTTTAATCCAAAAAAATCGCAACGATCGGAGCATTTTAAGTTAATGAAAAGCAATCCACAATCGCTGAAGGACTATTTTTGCAATTCAACTAATATTATGAGGTTCTTTTTCTCCCCCACTAAGTAAGCTTCTTAATGTGCCATCACATTCATTCTGACGCATTTAAGCAATCTAATCTTGTTTAGAGTGGTCGCCCTAACTCGGCGATTAGAGAGCGCGAAAGCTGTGTGAAGCAATCATCACGCATGTGCAGTGCGAGTAGAAACCACGAATAGAAGCTACTTGGACTGACTGCAATGCTTAACATCTCCTCTAATCTTTCACCAAAAAGGAAATCCTCAGAAAATAATGGTTATTTCTACATGTATGACAACAATAATAATCATCTATGACGAAACTTACTGAGGAATAGAGCAATGGACGTCCTGGAAAAGCCAAACATGATGTCCATTGCTAAGCATGACGCAGTACCAATAATTGCAAGAGCTAGTGGAGTCATGCCAAGACATTTTGAAAACAAGGCTGTAGCGAAAAGCATCCCAATATTGAAGCAAAATATCCGAACACTCGAAGCAATTCCTAGGAGAACCGAGTCCCAGCAGAATGGTAGACCCATCTCATAAACATTTCTCAGTGTTCCAGTGTGAATTTGCAATTCAAAAATAAAGAAGCCAATTATTGCAAAAGCCATTGCTGCAGTATTGCGACCATCAGCAGTAAAAGCATTGAGAATTCTACGAATCTGAAATTTTTCTATTGCTCGTTGACTTCTTCTTCGAGTAGACGGCAATATGAAGATAATATACAGAAAGTTCAAGATGGAAGCTAAAACTGCAAGTCCATACGGCCATTGATAAGACATATATCGAATCCAGAAACCTATACTGACTTCTGTTGCCGTCGCCATTATCATGAAAGCACATTCTGTTATTGTTATTCTTAGCGTGCGTTGTTCTGCGGTCGTGATGTCACAAATATAAGCAAAAACGCTCGCAAGAAGAAGCCCTTTTCCACCAGTGACTCCACTCAATACACCAGCAAGCACATGTACATAAATTGGCCAATTGAGAAACATTGCAACCGTGCTTGTAGCCATGCTAACGATATCTCCAACACATACAAAAGTCATTGCCAATTTTCGGCCCATGCGGTCTGTAATTGGTGAGATGAAAAGGATCACAATCAAAGATGGTATTCCGCTCGCAAGGTTGACATACAATACCCACATGGTTGTTAGTTCTTGAATTTGGTTTACTGTTTTCTTCTGGGCTTGTGAGGCTGTAGTCGAATTGTACTCAGAACATTTGAATGCCCGTGTTTGATTGCTAGATGTCAGATTATACTGCAACCCAACTGCATAGTAAATGTACTGATTGAGAACTGTAAACTGGATGATGTGTGAGACTGCATAGAGAACCATCACTGGCTCCACTGTGATCCATCTTGAAGGCACGTGGACACTGTCCGTATCTGCTATGATGTATTCCTTGTCGTCTCGACGCATGATTAGAAGCGATTCACTCGGGAACTGACAATGACCATGTGATATGGAAGCTCATTTTGAGCACTCCACGACTGGAGAGTGAGAATCACATGACGCAATATGGAACCCTTCAATTCAATGACGACTGTGTGTGACCGTTAACATTATTGATGCGGATCAAAGTATCTGCTATTCAGCTGGTCTGGCTGTAAAAGACTACAATTCACGTTTTCTAAAATGATGGTTCGGCCAACAGCACATACTTATGCAGGGACCGAGAATCTTCTATCAGACAATATCAGAGAGAGCATGCACATTTAGGGAGATGCAGACTTGAGATTTTCGGCACAATGTCATCAGGGTGTGTTTCTCAAGTTAGATGAACAGTAATATGTCTGGAGTCATACTTTTTGGCATCGCATGTCTTCAGATCATCTTAAATCATGCTTATGCAGGTAGATACATTTTCACAAGCTTATCGGCAAACAGTACAAGAGTTTGTTAAAATTTCAGATGAAACTGAATCCTTTTAACCACATTCTCGCATGCATCATCGATTACAGGCATGATAATAACGCATACACCTGATAGAACAAGGTCTGGTAGCCTGCAGCACCGCGACACCCCCTCGCCTGGTTGCGTCCCACCGCCCTGTTCAAAGTTGCTGTCAGCTGCGATGTGACTCACACGAAATCTGCTAGTGTTTTCGTAAAACTGATCGACACAATTGCACAAGATTTCACTACTCTAAATTGAGCATCTTCCAATTTTTTCAGAAGTCTGTCAAACTTTTCTTTTTGCAAATCAATTGCATTATTGCCTTTAATCCCGATCGATTATTTATGACATTTCTAATCTTCGATAGACCCTGATACTTGGCTAGAAAAAGGGGCATACAGGGTAAATTTTATTTCTGCAATTAAAAAGCGTTCGAAAATTTTGACCATTTTCACTTGAAATGCCTGTAGCGAAGAATAAGGTAGGTGTTCATGGAAGCCGTGTCAATGTTTTCATTACTTACATGATTTTGTTGTGTTCAGTATTTTTCATCGCATTTTGTACAATTTTATTTAGTAAATAACTTTTCCATTGACAACAATCCATGTAGAAAACAATGTACAATAACAGCAATATTAGAGTAATCAACCATCTTATGACTTCTCCAGAAGTGTAAAGAGAAATATTGATAAAGAAATTCAATTCTGGGTTGTAGACACAACCATAAATTAATCAGAATTATAATTTGAATGTTTCTTCAACGACAAGAAACTTCAAGCTTGTTTCAATCATAAATGCAAATTATGAAACATGACAGGTTTTTCAACAGCTCAACAGTTCCTCGTGAACATTTTGTCATTGAAAGAAGGGATACAAATCAATCTCGTTCATTAGCTTAGTCTGCAGTCCTCTGTTGCTTTGATATGAAAACAGTTTTAATAATGTATTGCGAAACATTGTGCACGCTGCGCCGCGTCCGTTGTGAACGGACCTTAATGGATAAATTTTATTTCAAATTTATTTGTCTATGACATGACTACTAAATTCGTCTTCTCAACGTCTTTTGCTGTTGGTTGCTTGCTGTGTGCAAAAGCAGGTCTCCTCTAATGTTTCAATGAAAATGATGAGTAGCCTTAGGCGGCATTAATCAGCCTCATTCACCGTGGAGTTGCAGAGGTAGTGGTGCGAAGGCCAATTGCAGATGAAGTACCGAAGGGCTTATTTCATGAAACTTGTAAGTGGGCTGGCCTTCGGCCTACGATAATGGAGCAAATTATAAATTGTTTGAAAATGAGGAAGCATTTTGATACAAAAAAGGCAGTCATGTCGACGCTAATGTGACATATTCAAACATCCCAGGTAAGTGATTGATGTTGTCTTGGCTAGTCATATATAATATTTAATGGTTGAGGAAGAGCCAAGGTTTTAATGATGTTGTACTTTAATTATGATATGATTAATTTCGGTTGCTATTCGGCAACCATCATCAGATAGAAGGAATTAAACATAAACGTATAATAAAAAAATCCTAAAGCAAAGCGTTTTAGGAGGTTAGCGCACTAGGGTTATTGTTCTCTTTAGTATGTCAACATTCTATTTCACGCAACCTCCTGAAATTCTAGTATTTGGAGCTTTAGGATGCAGGTTTCTTCGATTTTAGGAGGTGCTGGCTTACAGTGTAGACAAGAAATCTAGTAAAACGTAAAAACTATGTTAACAAATTTCAGTAGAGAAAAGGAGGAATAGAAATATGCGACAGATAGTATTGGACTACATTTTACCAATAGCATTAGTAATTGATCTGACTAGAAATATCACTATCAAAATATACAAAATGCATAATATGAATACAAAAGTAGAAAAGGAATGTAATGTGAAAAATGACTTAATGACTTATGGTGAGATTTAGAAAAGATCGAATCGCTAAATGAAGAGGAAGTCTTTGTAGCATTCTAATTCCATTTTGTTGTTAATCATTGGTTTTAGTTTGTGAATGAACATTGCTTCTCGTAGGCGTAAATTGGCTTCATCTCGGTCATAGGCAAGAATGGTAGTTGAAAAGTTGTAAGTTTTACATAATCGAAGATGTTTGTTTAGTGACGAGTTAGTATTGTTCCTATGTTCTCTGCATCTGATGTGTAGTTCTCTGATGGTGCTTCCGATGTAAAATCCATTGCATTTCTCACAAGTAAGTTGGTAGATTACATTCTTGCGACAGCAGATTCTGTTATCATTTATTGGACAATTTTGTATGTTGCATGTTTTCATTGTTCTGTTGTTAGATAACTTTTACGTTTATGTTTAATTCCTTCTATCTGATGATGGTTGCCGAATAGCAACCGAAATTAATCATATCATAATTAAAGTGCAACATCATTAAAACCTTGGCTCTTCCTCAACCATTAAATATCCCAGGTAAGATCTGCACACATGAAGCCAATCAAAAGCATTCGGTGTCTCTATGAAAAGTGATGCGATGAAAACAATACGATTAGGTATATCTAGAGAAAATCAATCATGAAGGCATGAATTTGCAGTGCCATATATCTGACCTATAATAACAGGTCAATCGGTAGCTATAGTGGCCTGAAAACTCCCGATGTAAGGCCTCGTCAAGGGTTTGTTTTGAATGGGCCGAAAATTCAGCTTCTATGAAGGCTTCGAAGTATAAATGCAAATTCCTAAGTCCAATTTAGCAATGTGAAGCTCAAGTGCTACATTGAGGTCAAGGCTTTTTAGTCGGATGATGTAGATAAGCGGTTTTAAAGCGTTGAGAGTTGCTTTAAAAATACAAAGTCGATCTATTTTCCACTTTAAAGACAATACAACAAGGAGAAGGGCGTGTGTAAAAGCATGACAGTCATATGACCAACAATGAAACTAATATTCTAAGCACTTCAGGAAGTTTAGTATCAGAAATTTGAAAGAATGCGTTTGCTCCTATTAGCCTAGAATAGTTACGATAAAATAATGACCACTTAGCTCTCTTGGCGTAAGGATCTTATAATTTAATAGAATCGGATTGATGTTTGGATTTTCAGTTGAAGTAATTTTATCATCAAAGCACCTTCAGAGCTAAAATAAATCTGTTTCACTATCTCTTCATTTTTCATTTTATTCCTTGTTTTTTTAATTGATATTGTGATTAGATAATTCTCTTCTCATGACATAACCGACTGCAATGTGAGCAGCAACAACATAAATAAGTCAAATTATCCATTATCTTCGATCATTTCATGTCAGGTTGAGTGAGGCAAACGGGAGGTAGTTACACATAAAAACATTTAAAAAAGTTTTAATAACAGTACAAAAACTGTAACAAAAGGAATCAAAATTTTAACTTCAGCATTTTAGTAAAGTATGTTGTCATCGACATTAAACGCACATGGCATTAAACGCAGGCCTCGAAATTCACCCTTTTCAAAGTCATTGACTTGAGTATGTGCACGACTGATGATGGCGAGACATGTTTAGTGGTAATAAGATTTCACAATTGCCGAAGTCATGATAACAGTCAATACAAATGAGATGATTATTTTAATTACAAAATTTAGGGAATTGTGAAGCTTCGGGATTCGATTCCATTCGAAATTGTGATTCGAACAATATTTGAATCGCTTCGCTTTGATTGGAGAAGAATTATTTTAATTGTTTAGCTTTATTTGTAGCTTCTTCCGCTCGTTGCTACTTGAACGCGAAGGTTGTGATGCTAGATTCTTACTGAGAACAGTTGAAGAGGTCGGTTGCTCAGCAAGAGCTAGTCAGTTTTCGTGCAGTCATAGTCGGCTTACGTGCCGCATGCTTTTCAGATAGGGCTCGCGCCGAGCACGAGTAGGCCTACGAATCCGACATGCAGCAGCTTTATGTACATCGATAGATCGAATGCCATCCCATTATTCACCGGACTCTGACTCCGAGTCATAGAGTACGCGTCAGAATCCATCCAAAACCACCGAGTCTGCAGCCCTGGTTCTGATGACTTGTGGTGACCAGCTCAGGTTCCTGAAACTTTTTACCTCACAGAGACCGAGCTTTTACGATCTTCGATATCCATGCCCGGGCTAGTCCATAGAGTAGGTATGTTAGGTAGAGTAGCAACTCAGCATTTATTAAATCCCCAATGTGTATACAGCTCCGATTTTATTAAATGAACTCAAGAGGAATACAGTTGACATTGTTTCCAAATGTGAGATATGCACATTTATGCACTTTTGAAGAAATTGCCACGGAATTGACTGATCATGATTGTAATGCAGAAGGAATGATATTATTTTACAGATCCTCCGTGTCATGACAGCCTTGGAATGTTTGTCAAATTAGCAATTCTATGACCTGTTATTGCTTTCATGCTCAACTTCAAGAGTATTTCCTTAAGCGTGATCATATCATAAGCAATCCGTCACTTGCAGAGCAAAAAATACACGATCAAAGACAATGATTTCAATTAACTTTGAAAGATGTTAATGAGTCCACATCACTATTCAGATTCATGAAATGAAACATAAGTTTAGTGAATTATAAAGTCATGCCGATGAAAATTGAATTAAAAACATGAAATTTCAGCCACAATACCTCAGTATGATCTCGACTTTTTCATGAAGACTTCTATTTTAATGCCGTTCATTAGATTCCCTTGTTCATCAGCATAATTTCCGCTTAGTTATGATGCTTGTTAGCTAATATTCATTCCTCTTGATATCCAACTTGTTTCATACTACTTATAAAGAGGCGTCATGTCGGTAGTATACAAATTGGCAAAAATTTCGCTTTTTCAAAACTGCTCAAATAATTTTTTGGACCACGGGAGCGTAATCTACGCAAAAAAACTGAATCTTTTCATATACAAAATTTCACTGTATACAGACACTTTCTCGAGTCGACACTCTATCCACATATACTTACTCTATGGGCTAGTCGATGTGAATATATAAATTTGTCATATATAATTGTGTTCAGGATCTTCTCAATATTTTGTCTATTTGCATGACCTTGAGTCATAAGACAATTATATTAGAATAGCAAATCGTATTAATGAAATCCCCAATGTGTATACAGCTTCGATTTTACTAAATGAATTCGAGTTGGACTCAATCGGGTATTGATGCGAAATGTGAGATGTGCAAATTTTTGCGCTTTTGAAGAAATTTCCCCGGAATTGACTGATCATGATAGCAATGCAGAAGGACTAATAACAATTAACAGATCCTCCGTGTCATGACAGCCTTAGAGAGGTAATGTTTGCTAAATTAGGAATTCGACGGTTGCTAGTACTTGCTCAACCTTCTTAGTAATAGTATTCTCTTAACTCTTCGGACCGAATGGGTCGTATATGACCCACGGGATTTTTTTTTCTTTGATCTATTGTAATTCATTGTAATTCATCTATTGTAATTCACACATTTACTTTTGTGATATCAATTAATTTGATAAATGATGACCAATAAGTATTGTCGTCATATTTGTTAGGTTCCTAACAGCCTAAGTTCATATTCACATGGACAATAAAATATGTACATGTAATTTTTACTTTTTGATTTTTATTCAATGTTTCCTCACCCCTCATTTATGCTGAATTATTACTTTCTCATATTTTTCTTATAATATGTAACGTTACTGATACATGCAATCGGTATGTCTGACCTCAGTATTTTACATGTGGTCACTGGACATGATTATATAATGGGTCATATGAGACCCATTCGGTCCTAACTGCTACTTTTCTCTTCCATGAATAACACACAGCATTTATCTGTAACGCACTTATGGCAGTCGATAGAACTCACGTGATCGATAAAAGCAATTTCCCCTGCTGTGAAGAGCCAGATGAAACCTAATTCGCTCTTACAGCATCCAATCACGCTTACGCTCTTTACACGGTTGACAGACAAATCTTAGTCATTTCTCATCGCAGGATGCCTCGTACACGTAGGAGACGTTTTGTGTTGACGGCGACGGATGTATTCCAGCTACTTGATGCCTATGATTCTGATGAGGATGGACTTGTTGATATTGACGATGAAGACATGGACTTCCTAACTGGAGATATACCAGCTCGAGATGAGGAGCCAGTGGAAGTTGTGATTGATGACCCTGGTGTACCTATTCAAGAAAATACAGAAGATATCGCAATAACAATGGAAAATTGTGACTTCAGGTGGTCCAAACGATGTCCTCCAGTTGTCATTCCTGACCCTGACATAGGCCTCGGAAGGGTATTGATTCAATTTGGCGACGACTTTCCCTCTCCATTGGAAATCTTTGAGGAGGCTTGTCAGTTAGATGAACTGTTAGATCAAATCGTGATCCCTCTATACAATACTCAGAAAGGTGAACCGCTTGAAACATCAAGGGAGGAAATGAGAGCATTTATTGGAATTGTTTTTATTATGTCATACCATGTCTTGCCCAAGATTCGATTATATTGGACCCTCGATCCAGATGTCAATGTTCCCATTATTCCCAATGTAATGACTCGTGATCGATTTTTTGAAATACGGACTGCACTCCACTTCACCGATAGTGAAAATGCACCGGATAGAAATGATCCCACTTACGATAGAGCTTGGAAAATCCGACCTGTGATTACTCACTTCAACAAGGTTTTCTCAGCTAGTCTCGGTCCCAGCACACACCAAGCAGTTGATAAGAGAATGGTGAAGTTTGAGGGTCAAAGCTGCATGAAGCGTACATGAAGGATAAACCAATTGACCGTGGATTCAAACATTTATGCAGAAACTGCAGCCGAACTTGATATGTATTCGAATTTGATATTTACACCGGACGGAAGACGCATACCGAGGTTGGTCTTGCCGAAGGTTTCGTTCTCCAGCTCACTCAAAGCATAAAGGGACGAAATATTCGACTCTTCACAGACAACTTCTATACATCTCCATGTCTTTTCCTCAAACTAAAAGAAGATGGCATCTACGCTTGTGGAACAGTTTGTTCCAATCGTAAAGGCACTCCACAGGACTTCAAATCAAACAAAGAAATGAAGAGAGAAGACGCAGACTTCCGACATTCACAAGGTATTTATGCTGTGAAGTGGCAGGACAATCGACCGGTTCATCTGCTTTCTACGATTGATGGCTCCGAAATGACTCACGCAAAAAGAAGGCAAAGAGGTCATCAGGAGAAGGTGGATGTTCCTTGCCCAAATATGGTCTACACGTACAACGACGGTATGAAAGGAACTGATTTGATGGACCAGAAGACCAAACCTTACTGTTTTGATAGGAAGGATCCGTTGAAATACTACACGAAACCATTCTACGACTATCTAGACATGGCTATTGTTAATGCATTCATTATACAAGAAACCTTGGTTTCTGAGCGAGAAACTGAGAAAAGATGTGATTCAGGAGTCGACGTTGGATCCAAAGACTGATCGTCCAAAGACTCTCTTGGATTTTAGACGACGCCTGGCCTCAGATCTCATCGGATCCTTCACTTCACGCTCATCTCTGCCCGACCAGCACAGGTAAGACCACTGATAAGAAATCAGTTTCACGAGATAGTAATGGTGGAATCAAGGGGGCGCTGTCATTGGTGCTATCATACTGAAAAGGCAGATAGAAAAGCTCATGTGAAGTGCTCAACCTGTAATCTGTTTCTTTGTTTGACTAAAACTAACCAATATGTCCCGGCGGGCTACGCGTTGCCCACCACTGCGCTAAGTGGTGCATGCATGCAAGGTTGGGTCGAATCTTGAGGTAACCCCCAAGACCCAAGCCCAAGATTAAATCTTGGGGTCGACTCCCAAGACCAAAATTAATCTTGGGTCTAATCTTAGTCACCCTCCAAGATTGGACCCAAGAGTGGCTATTTTTCTAATGAAGTGGAACAACAATTTCCAGAACATGTTTGGAATTTTGATTGAGATTTAAAATTGCATGAAGATATTTTGAATCATACCATATTGTCCATATCGCTATCCAATTAATATGTATCTAATGTTCATATTAATTACTATTTATTACATGAATTTTTTATCGCGGAATTGAGACCATATTAATATTCAGCTAAAAGTTTAAATGATCGGCATAGGTTATCTCTGGGCTCAATATCATCAACCATGTTTACGTCTACAGCCTAATAATTTTCTAAATAGAACAACATGCATGCCTAAGCTACATTCCTTGCAACATGTGTGATCGAGAAGCGAAACACACATATTAACATAGGCCTCATATAAGATGAAAATAGCACAAATGTAGATGTAGCGATATTTTTGCTAATCGTAAGAAGCAATCATCAAAGAATTTCACTGCATTAAATATCATTAAATATCATTAAATTTCAGTGCATCCTCATATAAGATGAAAATAGCACAAATGTAGATATAACGACAATTTTACTAATCGAAAGAAGCAATCATAAAAGAATTTCACTGCATTAAATGATACCTCTATCTTTCTAATGTAGCCTAATAGTAGAATAAACAATATAGGCCGAAGTTTTTGACTTTCAAGGCAAGAAGCTATATGAAGCAAGTTATCTACGAATTTTTGTAGGCTACCAATTTAACAGCACAAGCGTTATACAGGTATTGGTTTAATGCATTGCATTTTTTCATTTATTATTTGTTTTATTTAGCGCAAAATGATATATACAAAATTCTGTCTAGCACAATATGCATTACATCTAATTTGATGGATTAAATTCACAAAGAAGCCAAAGGTAATCAAAGCATAGTTTAGAAAGCTAATTAAACAAACTATCAGATTACGGTAGGTCTATATCAAAGTTGATGATAGCACAGTTTTATCATAGAAAGACCAATCGTGTGGTTGAAGTAGGTTGCATATTTGCATGCACATAGATGTAAGCTTGCATGTAGATGACTTGCTATGACATGATGTGGTCATATACTTAGGTAGAATTTTTTCCAAGAAAGTCGCAAATGATCATTCATGGTCAATTTCTTTACTCCTGGGTTCTCACTCTTGGGTCCCCCCACCAAGACAACCCAAAACCCAAGAGTGAACCCAAGACCCAAGACCCAACCTTGATGCATGCATCTGTCGACTCACTGTGCTGGAAGGTGTGAGAGGGGGAGTCAACGTAGGGGAAAGGAATCGATTGCCCGCTAACGTGACAATTTCTATTACTCATTTTTGACAAAAAAGACCGATTGAGTTAATTCGTGGTGTTGAATTTCAGCATACTAATACTCAATTGCTCATTCTACGGCCTGTGAAGCTGGATTGGTAAGTTATCAATAACGTATATATGGAAATTATTAGTTAGGAATGCTTTGCAGATAAAAAATGCCTTTCAGAAACTTACTGCAGAACAGGACAACGGAGTTTGGCGCCAGACCAATCATTACTTTTGATGCTCCGGATGAAACGACACCGATGATTGCAATAAGAAGAGGAGGCATTTCTAACCATTTTGAGAAGACCACAGCTGCGAAGAGCATTCCAATGTCGAGGAAGAATAAGTTAGCACTACCATAATATCCTATCAGGACAGAGTCCCAACAGAATGGAAGACCAAGTTCATATTCGTTCAATACAGCTTTTGCCATTCCTTGAATACAAAAAAGGAAAAATCCGCCTATTACAAATGTCATTGCTGATGTACTTCTTCCTCTGGCAGTAAAAGCTCGAAAGATTCGCATTATTTGAAACTTCTCTGTCGAATTGGAACATTTTCCTCTCGACTCCGGTAAGAAAAAGATAATGTAAAGTAAATCAAGAACTGTTGCAACGGCTGCAAAAGCATATGGCCATTGATAAGGCATGTGCTTTATCCAAAGTCCAACTCCAAACTCAGACGCTACTCCCACAATGCCAAAGCAACATTCCACTATAGTGATGCGCAATGCACGTTGTTTGGGAGTTGTGATATCTCCTAAATACGAGAATACAGCAGCAAGAAGAAATGCTGAAGAGCCAGTGAAGCCATAAAAGACGTTGGTAATCATCAAAACGTATATTGGCCAATTCAAGAACATGGCCAATGTGTTCACCGCCAGTTTAGTTATTTCTCCAATGCATACTATGATCATGGCCCATTTACGGCCCTTTCTATCTGTCAAAGGCGCAGCAAAAGGGAGGACTATCATTGTAGGAATGGTATACGCAAGATCAATGTACATTGACCAACTGGCAGTCATCTCCTGCAGTTCATCCACAGTATTCTTTTGAGATCCATCCTCCGATGTATTTGCAGAACACTGAAATGCCCTAGTTTGATTGACTGATGTCAGATTGTATTGTCTTCCAACACCGAAATAAAGATATTGATAGAAAACTGGCACTTGCACAAACATAGAGATGGCAAAGAGCAGAGCAACAGGCTCAACCGTTATCCATCTTGAAGAAGCGACAGATTGTTCCTCTATCTCTTCCACGTCTTCCAATATCGGTTTCTTTTCGTCGTCCATCGATCAGTGTTGATCCACTGTGATGAAAACAATTAATGTTCAAGTATCACATGAGAGAGCACAACTTGTGACAACAAAATTCAACTTTTTATGTACTTCAACGCCAGCCCTATTGTGATGACATCACACAACAGATTACATGATTTCGATTACATACTAACCGCTTTGTGAATTTTCCAGGGTGTCCATCAGCACAGTCTACTTCGAGAGACCTGTGGAGCTGTGGTGGGAGCAGGACATGACTTTGGGTCGATGAAAGTGATGTCGGAACGGAAACAGGCTTTGGGTCATATTACTAGTTGACATGTAGAGCGAAAAGCTAAGTGTGCCGCACCTTCAGAGCTGGAACTGATTGCTGCACCTTCAGATTTCGGCCGGTGTAACAGTTTATTTCTAATCCCTGACAAAATTTACTCCCCCAGTAAATTTAGCCTATCCGATGCAGTTTGACTCGATCCTGATCTATCGTTCATTGTTATCCACAAAACAAAAAAACAGTCAGTAATCAGTATTGTTTTTATGATTTTACATTATGTGAAGTTAGCGGACTTAATTTTTTGTTATTTTTGGAACTTGTTTTCTACTATTCATTTCCTTCAATTCTCATCCCATCAATCCATCTTCCTAATAAAACTAAAATGAAATCTAATTCAGATTCTTATCTATCTCTAATCTATATTAGATATATAGTAAAAGAAAAGTCGTCAGATGCGCCGCGAAAAAGGGTATTAGTAGGAGAAATTTTTTGGAAGGGGGGGTAAAAAATATCTTTTACAAAATTGGGGGGGGGAGATGGCGGCGGTTAAAAAATAGACTGGCACAACGGGCCGCATCGATTCCAAAAATTATGTCCGGCCAGACCCGGATGAATGTATTATCTGGGACCGGGTGAGACATTTTATCGTTTTGAGCAGTTTATCATCGTTACGGTAAATATCAATTACCTACGTTAGTTGAGTGTAATCGCCTTAAGAATCTAATTGTTGATAACATTATCGTATGCTGTAGGGTCTATGTACCATCTGTAAGTAAATTGATAATTGTCGAACAGTAAGGAGAATTTTCAAGCATTTGATGCAGTGAATTTTCATTTGATTTAAATGTTGCACATGCATAGCGCGTTTGTCTATCACAAATTAATTGGATCCTATTTGATGTGCAGACAGCTGCCATTGTTGAAATTGTATTTACGTTTATTAAAACAGGGAAAACGAATGCACTGAAGACATGCAGTCTGAATGAAGTCATTATGCCGGTGTTTATTTCATCATTGCTTCAGAACAATGTTGATAGGACATCATGTGAAATTGATTCACAGAATTTCAATGATCAAATGAGGAAAATATTTCTGATTTCAGACATAATAAACATTGGTCCAGGTACAAGATATTTCAGGCCCGAGCCCGCTTCCAGCTATCATCTGTTTGTGAAACATCTGTGTCTCCATCACCCTACAGCTAGAAGAAAGCAATCTCAAGTTGATAAAAGCTCTAATGAAGGCAAAGTAACAAGAAAACAAACTCAAATTGATCAATTTACAAATGAAGAAAAACAGTTGGTGGAATCGCTAAAGGACGAGCCATAGATTAGATATAGAGTAGCAACTCAGCACATCCCAATGTGTATACAATTTCGGTTTCCTTAAATGAACTTGAGTTGATTACTTCTGGAGAAATGTACACGAATTTGACTGATCATGATAGCAATACAAAAGAAAGAAATGTACACGTAGTTTACAAATCCTCCATGTCGAGACAACCTTGGATTTCCAGCTCTGCGCATCACAAATAGCTGCATAATTTGTAGAAAGTGCCATCTCATTTCAAAGTTGGTACAGTATCTGTTGCTCCTTAATTCAGTAATCAACTGTAGAGACGCTTCTTTTTGCACTCGCTAAAATTCTTGAGAATGGATTTGTTCTGAATCAATCGAAATCAAGTTGCAAATAATTTTTATGTTATTAGGCTTTTATTCCTCACCTCAGCCGAAAGTTATGAACCGCCACTGATGGGGACCAAAATGCAGTAAAAGAAATTTCAACAAAAACATTGACAAAATATAACAATATCAGAAAAGTCGTTACTGTTAATATACATCGATAATAACTGAATAATTCAAGGTTGCACCACGGGCGCGTCAAACTGACATTGCTTCCTCGATGTGTGAGTTGCATGAAGCACAGATATCGGACCGCGTGACCAATGATTTCTGAAAGCGCTTCTTAACTATCGACATAGACAGAATAATTGGTTTGTCGGCTTGTCATGGACTCGTAACGCTCAATTTCTACCCAAGATTGCTGCCGCATTTAAACAGAAATCCAATACTTAGGTAGGGAAGCACTCTTGGTCAACTTACCCGAATGTTCTCTGTCTCTCTCTTGTGATATATGCTAGGCCTGTTATTATTATATATACTGGAGAATAATGAACTTCTATGACATAAAATGATCAGCTAAAGCCTCAGTCACACTGAAAGAAAAGCAGGCACGAGCGTCCCGAGCGTCTGGAGCAAACGTATGTCCGTCCATAAGCTATTAATCGCTCTCGTTTGCTTTGCGCGCAGCGTGGCAGTCGACAACTGCTGTAATGATGAATTTATATTTGCTGCTAAGCGCTTTGCTCGGAAACGCTGGGAAAAGCTCGCAGTGTGGCTGAGACCTAATGCACGACTTTAAGGGGTATTGCTGAGTTGAGGTTTAACGCTAAAACGCAGCTTTTAAACCACAGCTGTAGTGTAACTCTTGCTGAATAAGTTTTAACTAAGCTACAGATTAGCTGAGGTGTAGATTCTTGGTAGCTGCGTTTTAATCTCCTTTAAGTATAGTTTTAGTTAGACCACATTTCTAAAAATAGAAAATTAGGAATTCCAATGGCTGCGTTTTAGCTGGAGATCAGCTCCAGCTTTGAGGTCTTGCTGACTAAAGTTTTTAAACCAGAGCGATATGCAATGGGTAATCCAGCACAAATGGGCAATGGGTACACAGATTTTGCGGAGTATAATAAGAAACCTACGTCGACAACAAGTGACAGGTCATCAAGAGGAGAAGAAGGAATTGTTTCTGACATTACCGTACTCCAGTGACAATCAAGTGAGAGAAGTGAGAAGACAATAACATAAATGCAAACTTAATGATCGTACACTGTCATTCAAACATTTCTTCTATACTGAATACAGGTCAGAAAAGTATATGTAAAATGTATGTGAAGGGGCCAGGTAGTTGCATGTCCAAAACACGTAGTTTATCGCATTCAATGTAAATCATTGCCTTCATTTTATAAGGCACAAGGAACAATGAAACATTGTAAAAATTTCACCATCTTTAGTGTATTTGCATCCGTGTCAACATTCCGCGATCCAAACAATATTCAGTGGTCTATAGTGCACTTTGCGTCGTTCTGATGTCAGACGTGCGGTAGAATTAAAGAGATTTGTTCACAACGCCCAGACATAATGAACAGCACTCGAAATTTTAGTCACACAAGTGTTCAAGCCAAGGGCGAAACGTTTTGTGATATTTATTTCTTATTTTATAAATCTCGGTTGAAGAATACATCCTTTCTGAATTGATAGCCTAACAGATTTATTCCATGGATCAAACCAGAGCGATATAAATAGATATGTCGTAATAATGGGTAGCTGTGTTTTAGCGTACATTAAGCTGCAGATTAACGCTCTTGCTGAATAAGTTTTACTGACGTCGGTATTATAGTCCGGGAGCTAGCGTGAAGTTGTGCAGGGAACGAGGTAGTACATAAAACATAGCATAGTACACTTTAACCTACTGCAAAACTTCGGTCTGCCGGATCAGATCATTTGCTTTTCAGAAATAGAGAGGATAACACAATCCTATGTATTTCCAGTGGTAAATTGTGACATTTAAGGTGTTGACTCCATTTTTTCGAATTTTCATAAAAGTTACACAAATTGATATTTTGTTGAACTGGTTATTATAGAAATCATCTACAGATCATGATCTTTCAAATGAGTTATCATTCAGTGACAGAGGATAAAGTGTACAAACAGACACTTTTCGTTGATGTAACTGCAAATTTCAACATAGGAAAATTGTTGATATACTTTAACGAAAAGTGTCTGTTTGTACACTTTACTTCATCCTCTGTCACTGAATGATAACTCATTTGAAAGATCATGATCTGTAGATGATTTCTATAATAACCAGTTCAACAACTTTTATGAGCAAAAATTCGAAAAAATGGATAAATGTCACAATTTTACCACTGGAAATACATAGGATTGTGTTTATCCTTCTATTCCTGAAAAGCAAATGATCTGATCGGTAGCAGTATGTTAAAGGTGTACTATGCTATGTGAAAGTTTTATGTACTACCTCGTTCCCTGCAAAACTTCACGCTAGCTCCCGGACTATTAACTCCACTTACACCTTACCCTATGTGTTAAAAGTTAAACCCCTATAGAGGTTTAAGCGAGTCATTCTTACATTTCTTGCGCTTTAAAATTTCTTGCTACCTCGCCAGTACGCTGATCACATGGAGTATCTCGAGTTAAGAGAATTATGAAGAGATTGAGTTCCTCGAAAGTTATCCAAGATTTCTGTAAACTCTTATCGTTTCAGGTGTGATTGGTTGCATTGACGGAACACATGTCCCAATTATTAAGACTACTACGTCAGATTTTGAGGAATACCGCAGTAGAAAGAAATCATTTTCCATCAATGTCATGGCTGTCTGTAGGCTACCCCGCAGCTACGTTTCTCTTGCATTGTGTCGAGATGGAAAGGCGCGACACACGATTCGCGAGTGTGGAGGAATTCCCGCCTTAACTTCTGTTTGGAGAATGACAGTGACGGGTTTATCTTAGGAGATAGTGGTTATGCCTGCAGCAAGTCTAACTCCGGTGCGTAATCCTGGCATAAATGATCACGCAGCACATCGATACAACGAAGCACACGTAAAAACTCGAAATACTATCGAAAGATGCTTTGGTGTATGGAAAAGCAGATTTGCATGTTTACGACAACGATTTAAGCCTAAGAAGTGCTGTAAAATCGTCGCTACCCGCAGTACTACCCAAATTTGCAGTATTATAAAAGGAGCCGGACGCACTGGAGAACACTGATGGTGATACCCCGAACGTCGAGGAACAATATATCCCTCCTGAACTGCAACTGTTAATCAATGAGAGATTGGATTCGGATAGTGATACAACTGTCCGTGACCGCACAATTAATAACTTTTTTGTGTGACCTTGTTCTTTTACAACTGGATTGTAGTTGTATCTTTTATTTGATAATATAGTTGGAACTGCAGAAAGTCAGGTTTCTGGTAACCACGCCGTCACTGGGGTACTTTTCCTAACCCCACTTATGCAATTTCGACTTATTTCACCTGGAATAATATAGGCTTTAGAAGTGAATATCAAATCGAATCTGCAGAATTATGTTGTCACATGATAGTGATGTAGTGTGTCCGACATTTGTACCGATTGAAAACCTACTTATCAATTCTATAGAAACGGATGATATTCCAAAATAAGTCTATATTACACGTCATCTGCATTTTGGGAATAAAAATTGAACAGGTATCCAAGTTCTCACTGCCAGTTGATGTTCAAGTGTTCTCTGTTCACTCTCCTTAATTTTGTCTTGCACTCTTGGTTTAGATCTTGATTTCGTGCTCTTCCTCTAGAAATTTCATTTTCTTACAATGAAATTCCTTTAAGACTGACTGCCGTTTTGTACATCTTTTAGGCCGCTGTTGTGGAGTATTCACTCGCGCCTCACTTTCTGAAACTGAATATGAAATTACAATAAATAATGATATCCCATAAAATCAGTTTTATTTGTCTCACCCGAAGAAATGTGATCATCGTCGTCAACATCGGAAAGAGGTTGTTGTGAGGATAGTATACTATCCACGATGTTTGGTGGAAATTCTTTCATTGGGCCACCACCCGTTTTAAATTTTTCCCGTCGCTCTTCAGCAAGTACCTTCTTTCTATTCAACTTCATTGATTTCCATTGTGTCTGTAAAGATGAACGTTATAAAATTGGATAGTTGAAAGTTATGTAACTTGCACATTTATATTTACCTTCAACTGAGATTCTGTTCTCTCAATAACATTTTCCTTTGAATTAAAACTGTCCGTTATTATCTTCCATTCTTTTGCCTTATTAAATTCTATGTCGGGGCACTTCCTTTTATATTCAATTATGGGGTGGCTGCATAATATTTCAGTTAATACCTCCCTCTCAACCGTACCGAAATTTGCCGCTCGACACTTTTTCGAAGACATTCTGAACACGAATAAATTGACAGCATACCAAATGATCGTGTCGACAAGACAGCAAGGCAATGGATTTCCTTTCTCTCTGTGATTGGTCTCTTACCTTAGCAGCCACTCTACGTCACAACTGTCACACATATTGCGCGTGCGTTGCAGATCAAGAAAACCTGTAGCTGATCTCCAGCTAAAACTTTATTCAGCAAGCGATTTTAGACCTCAGGTCTTACTAAAGCTGAGGTGTAGATCAGCTGCAGCTTAGTTAAACCTCAACTCAACAATACCCCTGTGCCGACGGCTATTAAAGCCATTCTGATTTAATTACATAACTATGTCTCATGTGTTTGAGTGTGTCTATTTACTTGTACTCTCCCATGATTGTTTGAGCTTGTGAATTTTTGAATAAACCACATCTATGTTTTCGCAATGCTAAAAAGCGTGTTCGCCATTAAACGCACGTATCATACTTGTTAGTGATTACCGGTGGTAAGACCGGCACAACACCTAAATGTTTTCTCTTTAGACATCGCTATCCAAGAACTTTTCTGCTTGGATACCGGCAGTTCAGACGGAATTTAGAAATTTTCATCTTGCCGCTATGTAAAACGACCTCTATGTTTGAAACTCATTAATTTTTGGATCTTATTGTTGAATTGGTGAGGTATTGCTTCTACAGTTACATAGAAATCGGTTCAATGTACTGCATCACACTTGCAAAGAAGTCGCACTTGCCATACTTGTCAGTCTGACAACTGTGGGTGGATGTCAGTTAGAACACGCTGGGCTATGACTTCACAGATAATGTACGACAAGTAGGCCTGCTGCAATCGAAGCGAAAACAATCATTTTAAAGCAAAAACGACAAGTGTTTTGTCGATCGATTTCATGTCATTGTTGGACATATCATCAGGACAAAGCTACAATGAAGATAAACTCGGAAAACAGAAAAAACAATCTCTCCCTCTTTTACGACGATTATTTATTTGGTACAAAAGCTTTACTCGACGCCTTTCGTCTCTCAGGACAGTCTCAAGGGCGAATGGCACAGCTCAGGCAATACGTTAAGGTCGAGTGGGCATCTCCTCATATCAGTTCATGACGTCTATTCATGAGGTGTGGCATGTTCTTGGTGATACACCGTGATTCAGACATTCTAGTAGATATCGCTGATTTATATTTAGATAAGATTTTGCAACTAAAGTCTTAATTTTCATCATTTTATCGGCATGTTGTTTTAAGTGTGAAGATAAAACCATTAAATACATTATCTATGAACTTGTCAAGCTAAAAGAACTATTGGTAATTGCGTCTAGAACCACAGAGATTGAATGGGAAAATGCAATAGGAACTGATTTGCGATTGCATCTAAAACTGCGGAATTCAATGTCAAATGCTAAAACAATGAAATTTGAACTGAACACTCGTGTTCGTTCATCAAGGTTGAACTATTGATTTGTTTCATGACCAGACTTTCAGCAGTGCGCGTGTACTTTGTGCGAAGAACTTTTTGGAAATTGTCATAGCTATTTCTATGAACGTGTTTGGTAATCTCAGCATATTTAGGTCTACCTTCCAAAGTCTTCACGAATTCTGGTTCACATTGAATTCCGCAGTTTTAGACGTGATTGTAATCAGTTCCCATTGTATTGTTTTTAGCATGCATTCAATTTCTGTGGTTTTAGACGCAATTGCCAACAGACTTGACAAGTTCTCAGTTGATGTATTTTATTTCATGTCCAATAATGACATGAAATCGATCGACCAACACTTGTCGTTTTCGCTCTAAAATGAAATCTCACAAAGTACCCGCAATCAGTTGCTAATATATCATGTAATTATCATAATCACATGCGCATTTCTCTTTTAAAGAGCATTGATAGATTACAATAAAATTATTTTCACTTATTTCGTAGATCACATTTTCCGTAGAATTATACGTTCTGCTGCATCTCCGTGCCGAAGAAAACGTTGCTACTTTATGTCTACATGTCATACATTCTTCTTATACAACATCGTGTACAATAGAAAATCAAGAATTGTGGCCAGAGTCAAGCGGTGATCAGCTGATGAGATAAGTCTATAAAATCTTCAATTCTTGGTTAAACAAGTTCTCCATGTCAGCCTGGCACATCGTGTTGTCCACTGCATGTTGGTGTAATAGTCAAAAATAGGGATACAAAATCTGTCAAAATTCTATCGGTCCCCATTTGAGCGGCTTCTCTTAGTAGAAAATCTTCAGCTTCCGAATATCTAGATTACAGACCTTTGACATAAAAAGTTCTGGCCTGCATACCAAGAGAATAACGAAAATGATTTAGATCATTTCTCAGTCATTAGCAATAAAGCTAAACCAATCTGCAATTTCAACTGCCTCCGGCCTCATCGGCACAAAAAGGGTTGCAGTTGTTTCATCACTAACAACAATGAGACGTGAGGCGAAAGGAAGTTTGAGA
This sequence comes from Prostheceraeus crozeri, assembly GCA_907163375.1. Lineage (NCBI taxonomy): Eukaryota > Metazoa > Platyhelminthes > Polycladida > Euryleptidae > Prostheceraeus > Prostheceraeus crozeri. Next base: position 76,171 of record CAJQUW010009212.1, read on the forward strand.
ACTCATTTCAGGAACTCTGAATCTGTTAAAGAAAATTTTTGACGCTGCTGCTAGGAATCTGTAACTAATGCTTGCATAGATACCCGACCGTTCCCTTTTTTATGTTAGTGAGACTATAGAATGGACATTGGAGCAAGTATGAAATAGGTAGGGTGTCGACTCAAAATGTATCTGTATACAGTGAAAATATACAGTATTCAGCTTTTTGCCGAGAGCAAGTTCCTGCGGTCCAATAAATGATTTGAGCAGTTCTTAAAAAGCTAAAATTTTGCAAATTTATGTAAGCTTGGGAACTCTGGGAAATCTAAAATCTTTTGATGATTAAATCTTGGAACTCGCATTTCATGTTCGCTGATCTACAGTAAACAATCTACAAATGTCAATGTGCTCATTTCTCATATTTAATGATTAAAGTGTATTGTATTCTGATCTCAGTACCAACACTCAAAGTCCGCTAATTAGCTTGTTTTGAAGACAACAGATTGACAATTCACAATGAATAAAGCTATAAAGTGTTAACAGAAATTACTTTTGAATAATTGAATCATTCACAACTCATTTATTTGAACGCTTTTGTTGGAGGACTGAAAACGCTAACCGTCAGGTAAACCGTCGAATTTTCACTAGCTTGCTCAAATAGTTGCAAATCTCAAATATACCTGGGCATGGCTGTAACTTTAAGTACATGTAGGGCATAGAGTAAGTGCATAGTATACAGGTAGATTGTCGACTCAAAACGTTTCTGTATACAGTAAAGATTTCTATATGAAAAGATTCATTATTTTACGGAGATTACATTCATGTGGTCCAAAACATGTGCGCAGTTTTGAAAAAGGTCAATTTTTACAAATTTTTTACTACCGACATGAAGCTACTTTATAAGTATCATGAAACAAGTTGATTATCAAAAGGAATAAATATTTGCTAACAGACATCTTATCTAAGTGGAAATTAAGCTGATTATCAAAGGAATTTCATGAGCCGCATTATAGTAAAAGTCTTCATGAAAAAGTCTAGCGGGGTCTTGCTGATCTGTTGATTATGGAGCTGCTTGTTACAATCAGCTTTATGCTGAATTTGATCAACAACTCTCAATCGGGCTTGCTGAGGTGATGATTAACTATCAGCTTCTAGTTTACCAGCAGCTGTTGATCAACCACAAGCTCCTGATCAAAAGTCTACAGACGATGGCATAGCTATGCAAGCTACCAATCAGAAGTCTGCTCTTGAGATAACGTGAAAATTGCGTTGAACCTTGCGATATGTGTACATACATGCATGTATCGCTCAACCGAACACAGTCATAGGAATCAATCATGGATCGCAGTTTGCAAGAAGAAGCAAGGATGAAATTCACGACTGGGGAAAAAGAAAGATTTCTGGCAGTTGTCACTAAATGCAGTATATTAGAAAATAAAAGAAAGGCTCCATCAGTGGAAAATGAGAAACGAAAGGCATGGGAGACAATTACTTCTGCCTACAATGCTGATGAGAGCAACCGTCCAAGAAGTGAGATTCAACTAAAGGTTAGTTCTTCGCAATTTACATGTTGTCCGCACATAGGCCTACATTACTTCGCATTCTATTAGCGCAATTGATAAAACCTTTGTGTTTTTCTACAAAGTCTCTTTTTCACTCTTTTTAGAATCTATGGAATAATTTGAAGAGAATAGCGAAATCGGAAATGGCAGCAGAAAGGAGAGAGAGATTCAAGACTGGTGGTGGGTCACTCAAGGTTGAGTCTGATCCGAAGAATGAAGGTGTGCAAGCCATCCTTAGCCAGCAGGTCCCCTTAGTTGGCGTCAACGATGATGACCACTTCGAATCAGGTAAAGGATATTCGTACTGTTGCATGAATAGATTCATGTGTGAATGAAATTTTCTTCTAACTCTGCAGATGACGATGCAAGTGAAGTAATGGAGAAGAGGGCCAGATGCTCAAAGAAGAGATCAGCTAGTGAGCTTGCTGAAGAATTTCATCAAGCAAAGATGAAATTCTTGCGTGAAGAGCACGAAAAGAAAATGGAAATTTTAGAGAAAGAGCTGGAGATGAAGCAGATAGAAATAGATTTGAAAATTAGTGACAGAAAGGCAGCGATGGACACTGTGATGTTTATAAAGCAGAAATATTTAAATGAAATTTCAAAAGTTGATCTGGACGATGAATAGCAATCATGATCTGACTGTTCTCATCACTTTTTGTTGAATTGTCCAGGAACTCGCATTGTTCTGTCACAATTTTGTTTTGATAACTGATAAGAAGTTTTTGATTGACACAAGTCTAGTTTTAATGAAGATATTTCCATGCATCAGGCCTGTGATTGCACATCCGTGGATTTGTGGGAGTGTGAGGAATTTTGTGGGATGGCTCGAAAATCAACTTTTTAAAGAATTTTTTGTTTTGCTCGAGAAAATAACTTCTGTCTAAACATTCTATTTCGATACAATTAAATATTGCAGCTTGAGGCATTAAAAACAGATTAATGAGAAAAGTGTGTTTCGATGACGAATTAGCGTCTGTTGGATGAAGCACTTTCTGCAACAACTTCATTTTGAGGGTTGGCCTGATCACCAAATGTCTGGTTGATCTCTTCCATATCTTCTTCGCCATTTTGTTTGACAAAATTATGTATAACGGCTGTTGCAATAATTATGCGACAGCATCTCAATGGACGAAATCTAAGAGTATTCCTCAGACATTGGAATCGACTCTTCCAAACTCCAAATAATCTCTCGACACTATTTCTTGTCGATATATGTGCTCTGTTATATCGAAGTTCGGCTGGTGTAGATGGTCTCAACAAGGGAGTCAGCACATAAGGCGTACAGGCATATCCATTATCGCCAAGAAGATATCCATTTATCAAATCAGATTCGAATTTGCTATTCAACGAGCAATTATTCCATATTCTCGAGTCATGGGTTGCACCCTTCCATCGCACCACTAGATTTGAAAAAATGCAAATCGTGACTGTTAACAGCCTGCACGTTTATCGAAAAATAGCCTTTGCGGCAGCGATACTCCTCATAATCTTGTGAGGCAGGCTTAATAATTGGGATGTGTGTTCCATCAATGCATCCCACCATTCCTGAAAGACAAAAGTAATACACAATTATTATAAGAACTTTAGTTAGGCCCTTGGCTGACATAGGGCAGTTGTGATATATTCAATATAATCAATACATGCATGTAAGTACAATAAACAATAAAGATAAACTTACCGGGGAAATGTGCAATGTCATAGAAGCCTTTCTTCATATCAAAAAACGCTTGATTGAGTGAAGGAAATTTTATGTATTCACTTCTGAGGTCGGCTACATGCTTTGAGACTCGGTGAACAATGCGGCTGACGCTTGAATCTCTGATGTTAAATATATCCCCAACTGAACGTAAGAAACTGCCATCAGCATAGAATGGGAGTGCTACCAAAATTTGCAACATAGGAGAGAGTAAATAATTGCCTGCTCTTGAGGCCTCTATGGAATCACGCAACAGATCGTGTAGCTTGATGGCGCAAGCTTTGCCCATTCGGAAGCGATCTCAAAACTCCTCGTCCGTGTACTGTAACAGCGGATCGATTGGCTTCAATTGCATCAAGGCAGGAGTACCATGATTAGTGTCTCCTTCACCATCCATGTAGTCCATGTATTCCATCAGATCCATTTGACTTCGCGCTTCTGATCATCAGATAGGCGATGATTCAATAGTGCTATGGCCAAGATTGTGATAGTTAAGCTGTTGATCAACAGTTAGCTGAAAAATGTTTATAGGAGTTGCTTTCGATGATCATCAGCTGTCTGTTAAATCGAATTTTGCTTGAATCATCACATCAGAAAGCCATTTTAACAACAGCTTTCTGTTAACAAGCGTCAGAGATTCCCCTTCTGACGTCAAAACTATTTTTAACTGTTGATTATCATCAGCTGCATGTAAATTGACTGTTGATCAATGTCAAGAGCTGTTGATTACAAGCAGCTATTTGACAAGCACATCAGCAAGCAAATTATCACAAGCTGTAGGTCAAATCATGATTTTAGCTGTTGATCACGTTGATCAACAGATCAGCAAGACCCCGCTACGGGTCTCAGATAATACGCTGATAATACGTGCTAAGGTGATAAGGTGCTAAGGCTGATAATACGTGCTGATAAGCGTGCTACGGTGTCTAGATCTTATTGTGCCTTTATAGCTTTTTAATAGCAAGGGGGAGGGTACAATCTTTGTGTTTTATACGGGGTATATTAACATCATTCTATGTCACATTATTAATTTATTAATGTGAGAATCTGAAATCCTGCAGTAGCGCGCTTGGTTAATTTTCGCATGTCCCCTTTTACGCAACGATCCCGAGAGATGTTCATTTCTGTGAGTCAGATAGCGATGAGCATACTTGAAGGCATAATGTTTACAAAAAGATCTACAGGCTGCATCTGAAGATATTATATATAAACTTGTATATTTTATAATTTTTATCTGAGCATCGTCCTTTCATTTTTTAAAGAAAGATACCATTTTCTTAGATAATTATTCAGTTTCAGTTATGACTTGTATAACCTGGAAAAATGTTTTTTCTTCGATATTCTCACAAATAAAGTTTTTACATGAAAATTAAAACTCTTCAGTTTGATCTCATACAACACCCTCCAGCAGGGAATGTATAGTTGAAGCACAGATACGTTTGGTGGAAAAGACTTCCCATGATAAATTTTGCTCAAAAAACTTTGCAGCTTCAGGATGTCGAACATTGCCAACTCACCATTTGTGACATTACACTCACGACTTAAAATCACATTTTTTACATTTCAGGAGTGAAGGGCAGCAAGCACCACTTATATCATCTCGATTATTAGGATTCATATTGAAATCAGTTTTTGTATGCAAACATTCTCCTCCTGCATACACATCATCTTCTGTGGTTGACTGCATGATATTTTATCATCAACACTTCTCGGACTAAATCCGGAAAACTTCAATAAAGCTATTGTTTTCACTTTCTTGTCACTCTCTGTAAGGTGACGCATGGAGATAAAATAATAAGCACCAGTCAATTGACGTATCCAGCTAAAACCCTTCTCTATGTGATCTGGCTGTGCTTTTCCGAGCATTGGACATCGGTCTCAGAAGAGCCTCCATCACAGGTCAGATCGCCTGATAACTGTTCAGACCTCCGTATAGAAGTAGCTGCTCAGGTTGTAAATGCTTATTGTGTCTATCATGATTGTTTTCATGAAATTGAATGCAAAGAAGGATCTCCGTATAGTTCACTTTTCTGTTCCCCCTCATTTCAGGACATTCGTACTGTGGAAATCGGTGGCTTCTCTTTTCCTCTCGTAACTGAGCCTTACATAACAATGGTCAATGCTTCGGTTGGATCTTCCGTCCGTTGAATTCGGCTTTTGTCAGTCTTTCCCAAGTATTACATAATTGAATCCAATTTCGAATTTCTATTACTGGCTAGTCATTCAGAGATTATCCAGAAGTCATCAGATTGACAACTTTGGAAAACTTGTGATAGATGATAGATACATTATGTGCTGCTTGGAATGCATTTCTCTCTGTGATAAATGCAAATACATATTCGTAGATTTTTCGACAGTCAATGATGCGATGATGGCATGGGGAAGATTTCAACTTATGATCGCCATTTTTAGTCCATTATCGTTTTGAGATGTCACAAACGCAGATGGAATGGTTTCTTTCTAAATTTTAGACAAAATTGTCATAACAAGAAATCTTCCAACTGTGTTTCCATTGCCAGGACATATACTTGAAAACGTGGTCATGCCGGATCGCAGCTTTGTAGTTGTTTGGAGAAGCATCTAGACAGATAAAGGAATTTCGATGGCACTGTACTTTAGATCATGCTGTTTCATTTCTTCAATTTTTCTTCATTGCTTGCCATGATGATCCATGTCCTTCGTGGTAGCATTTGTCAGATTCATGGAATTGAAGGTTACACAAGACGTCACACAAGGTTGCACAAGAATGTTTAGTTGGGATATAATACTTTCAACTAAATCGATGCAATCACAAATTCAAATTTCTTTGTTATGCAGCCAGAGGAATGTATTTGTGTTACACCGTCATTGCATTTCGGTTCACAGCCAACAATAGTATACTGCATTTGCTTGCATTTTGCATTCAAACAAGCTGCAAAATTCGATCTTTTGCAACACGAATGTTGGTTGGCCTGAACATGTATAAAATGATTTCAAATTTTGCTCACCTATCTGTCCAGAGAAATTTAGAAGTCTATGGTAAACATCATTGACATAGATCGTCACCTAACCGAACAGCTGAAATGACCTTCAACAGACAGCTGATTCTAGTTCCACTAACTGACACACTAATGCACTCCACCAATGCAGATAGTGGCATAAAGATCGCACGTATTTTCCCATCGAAACACTAGTCAACGGCTGTATCATTTGGTTAGAATCAGTCACATGGGTCATTCAGGCCCCAACTTAGCTCCCGCTGCTATGACCTTGAGTCAATTTCCATTCTACTCAACTTCAGATAAGCAAACTATTTCTATGATTACCATTGAAAATCGATCGCTTCATCCTTCTGACCATAAAAATCCGACTTTTTCAAAGTGCAGCAGTTTCAAGTTTTTCAAGCTTTTCCCTGTTTCAAGTGCATTTTTGCCTGTGTCAATGCGTAAACTTCTGCTCTTTACCAAATCAACTGCAGCATTGTTGTTTCAAATGCAAAATGAAAGTACAAGTAAAGACGCACCTGTTCCTTCTTCTGATATCCTGCTCAGACCCACTTACTCATGTTGTTTTCAGATCAAGTTAGTAATTAGTGCACTTCAAAAACTTGCGTCCCTCTTCTTTTTCAAAGGATTGGTCTCCTTCGAATGTGCTCTAGCTTTAACTTGGCAAATGGGGGAATGAAATCGACTGTTTAACCGATTGGTTGAATTCAGATGAAAATTGAACTAAGATGCTGAAGCGAATGTCTGAATGGCAGACGTGCATCCTCAGGGTTACACAGAGTAAAGCGCCGCACAAAGCCAGTCCACCAATCATATGTCTGTCAATCGATTTATAATGCTAATTTTCTGTTCATCTGCGTCTTCATAAATTTGCAATACAGATGTATGTTAGTTGCTATAGTCAATATAGAGCCCGACGCTGACTATAATTTCGTCGGCGGCGGCGTGGCCGGCTTAGGCCTACTAGTTTATTTGTTGATCTGAAGTCATGCATATAATCAAATAGAATTGCTACCTTGCTATGACTTAATTATGCATGTTGGATTTTTAATTAATAGTAGTAGTAAAATGTATATTTCGTCGAGAATGGATGGCATTCATTACAATACATCACAGATGACAATAATACTCAGAAAAAAAGATACATTCATTTTCAAAATATAAAAGTTACAGAAAGAATTCGTCAAAATACGTCAAGCGGCTCTGTCTTCACAAAATTCATTACATAATGAAGCACATGTAGGTATGAAGGAAGCTTGCCGACACATGTGCGCGAAAAAGCAATTATCACACGGTGCGAGCAAAGGGAAGTTAGAGGAAAAAGATCGTAGAGTAAGTTTTTCTCGTTTAATAGTCCGTGAAATAACTTAAGAGCACTGTTTCTTGCCGAATGTTCAACGGAGTGAAATACGAGCACTCACATTCAGCACCACATAGTATGCGATGCGAACGACGCCTCACCCTTTCCAACTTCTGAGTTCTGATATAAACCAACAACCAATGGTGTATTGTAGTAGAACGAATGCGTTGTAAAGGGCGATTAAGTCACTGGTGTAAAGGTATTTCTTTACACGTTTTATGCTGTAGAATTGTAGATTCGCTTTCTTGCACAGATTTGGAATGTGATTATCCCAAGTAAGTTTTTCGTTACATATCACTCCAAGTATAGATAACTATTTCTCGAAAAACACATCTTGTGGAGGAGATATCATCACGTTTGGCTTCTTGATGATCATCAACTTCGTTTTCTGCTTGTTCAAGCGAAGGCCATTTAAGGAACACCAATCATGAGCGCCGTTGATCTCAGACTCCGCGATACAATTCAAATCAGAGTTGAGATAGACAAGTAACACAATGACAACATCATCAGTGTATTTTGAAAACAAGATGTAAGGATACTTTGGCTGAAGGGAGCTCATGCATGCACAAAATAAAAATGGAGACATCTTTTGGTACTTCTAGGTTTTATCCCCCCACTCCTTCAAAATTCGATAAATCATGTTATACTGAACTGATCGCTATGAAACTTGAGGAGTGCCTAGAAATGGATATTTTCTTTCTACAAACCAAATTTCATTCAAATTGGATAAATAGTTGCTGCGCTACAGTCGATAACGTAATTCAAGAAAGAACTACACGTTTATTCCAATAGATATATTGTCTGATCTCTCACTGAAGAGCCCAGTAATCAACAATGTGCAGCAGAATTTTGTCAAATGGGTCAGTGCCGTGAATGCGTGTGCGCCACATAAACTCGCACAGATAGGAATCGAGCATTCCGTGATGCGTGCCAAAATGCTTCTTGTTTCGGAACTTAGCTGCTCTCCACATCCGCTCTACGTTTTGAGTTCCGACGATCAAGGTCAACCATGGACAGTCATTTTAGAGGATTGGCATATTCTACGTTATCGACTGTAGCGCAGCAACTATTTATCCGATTTGAATGAAATTTGGTTTGTAGAGAGAAAATATCCATATCTAGACACTCCTCAAGTTTCATAGCGAGCAGTTCAGTATAACATGATTTATCGAATTTTGAAGGAGTGGGGGGGATAAAACCTACAAGTACCCAACTTTCCACCTTGGGGTACATCAGATGTAACAGGAAGAAAAGAGCTCGTGCATCCATTTTTCAGTCTAACTCTCTGTTCTCTCTTTTGCAGATAATTGAAACACCAAAGAATGAAGTTCCTGGGTAAAGATGCATCTACTAAGGATTTACATAAGAGGATAATCGAACGCTTTCGACAGATCAAGGGTAATGATCAAGACACATTTTCGAATTTGAATCATCGAGGATAGAAGTGATAAAGTCAAGTACGCGAATGTTAGCATGAGTCGTAGAATGGAAAATTCGAAAGCCAAACTGATTCGGACCATATTTCGTGATAATTTCCTCCTTCACACTATTTAATACATGATCCTCAAGAACTTTGGAGAAAATAGGCAAAATTGAGATGGGCCGATAGTCACATATTGAAGGGGATTTGCACTTCGGTACTGGAGTTATATCTGCAGATTTCCAGCTGATCGGCACGGACTTAGCATCAATTGATAATGAAATCAGATGAGTCAATGGAGCAGAAAGTTCTGAATATGCTGTCTTAACAAATCTTGTGGGAATACCGTCATTGTCAGTCGATTTCACGGCTTTAAGATTTTTAAATAGTTTCTGTTTTATTGACACTGATTTCAATTTCACAGTCCTTCTTGACTTCAGCTGGTAATTTTGTCACCTGTAGCTAGTCGAGAGAATTACTAAAATTGGAAGGAGATTGTATATTCACTGATTCTGCAAATTAGTTACCAAGCGGATAAGCATTCATATTCTTGTTTTTAACTTTGTTTACAATTTTCCAGATGCCATTTGGTATTTCCTTTACATTTTGAACACAAGCTTTCTTAGCAGTTTCTATTTCTAATTTACTTTCTCGCGATAATGTCGGTACAAAGGAAACTTGTTTTGACGATAAGCATCAAAGCGTAGATTTAGAAGATGCTTCACTTTTGATGAAGAAATGATGCTTCACTTTTCATACCGCTGAAGAAAATCTTTAAATTGCATAATATTGCTTTCCTGTAATCGAAGAATGTAGCATCACAAGCTTTGGCAGAAAAATTATTTAAACGAGAAGGGGGTTTGATGCTTGTAATGCAGTGATCTGATTTTCCAATTGGTGCCTCTACAGTCATTAGTAAAATACTTATTGCATTAGAAAAATACAGAGGTAAAAGGGATTTACTCAAAAGAATTTTATCCAAGATGGAATTTTGCAGAGTAGGACGGTTTACGATCTGACACAAATCGAGAGAGGTTTCTATTTCATCAGTCTGAAAATGGTTTAGATCACCAGCAATAATGACATTGGAATTCGAAACATGATCGCACAAGTTCACGGCAAACATTAGTTGATGAAGTTTATGAGTAGATAACTGAGGAGGAATGTACACAATTAAGAAGACAATATCATAAGTCGACAAATGCAAACAAATAGAATCGAAAAGTTGGAAAGGGTTTACAGAATCAACTACTATAGTAAGAAATTTCACGTACGCGCAAACACCTCCGCCGCGACGACCATCAGTGCGATCTTGCCGACAAATTGAATAATTCTGAATATAGATTTCTTCATTATACATATTGCCATCTGACCACGCCTCACATAGAGCTATTATTTGTGGCGCACTTGAACATGCCAAAATAGCGAGATCATCAAAATTTGGCCGGAGAGATTGTACATTTGATAAAATAATATGAAGTACCGGAGGTTTAAACGCAAAATCACTCAGTGAAAATTTGCCACATCCTTCCTCAAAATCACCTGTCCTCTATACATGATTACATCCTCCCCTAAGCTTTTCCGCGCCTTATATTCTTCTCTTGTGAATCTTAATTCCTTTTGTTGTTCAATTGGGAGATCATTGTTACTTCAGACTCTGAGCTGTAGAAATCCATCGAACCCTTACGGAGTAAATCATGTGAATGTTTGACACATGCATTGCATTTATTATGTTGGACTAGGACTATTATGTAACTTTGTCCTCACTATAGCTCCTCAAATACTAATTGGGCGAATTCGATTGACTAACTTTATGTCACTGGAATCTTATTTTGTTAGGTACGTACGTTATTTAGGAAATACATCGAGCCCTTACAGAGTAAGTCATGTGAATGTTTGACAAATGGATTGCATTTAGGAATACTGTGTCAATAGGGCTAATGTCTATTTTTTGGATTTTTGGCAAAGTTACATTCATGCATTTGTTTTATATTTTTTGTTAGTCAGCTTCAGTCAGTTTCACTCCCATTTATTGTGCCCTGATCTTAAATATGTTTTATTTTGCGTGAAATAAAAGTTAGGATAATTCATAATAATATGTCACTTTGTTTCTTTAACACTCGTATGAAGTGATCAATTTATTGACTTTACCAATGTACATTTTAATGACTTTGCATTGGCTTTGCTATTTTTGTTCGCAACGCCACTAATTTGCATTGTTCTTTGTTCCGTGAACGAGTATTATTATAATATCAAGTGATACATGAACAGGTCCCGGTAATGAAAGTCTGATGTCATTTCAAATATCAGTGATGATAAAAAACACACACTTTATGATCAAATAGTATTGTAACCTATGTATCTCCCTGTAACCGACAAATAACATGAAATGTTACAAATGCTTACTATTGAATTCAACAACAGTTTGTCTCAATGTTTGTTCATATCATGGACTTGAAAGATCATTCACTTTACGCTTCATCCAGTATTCTTTTACCGCAACATGAACAGACTCTGATGCCTGTTCTGAGTATTGGCCTGCGATTTACCATACCGTCAACAAAATTCGTGAACATGTCGAATCAAGATATGGATTTCGGAGTGATGCCGATGCCCAAGCCCAAGTTTCGAACTCTGCAATTTTTTCTTGGGCGTCAAATCTCAATGTATTTCCGAAACATGGATCGACTACATGCCAGAGTTTTCGCTAAGAATCAACAAAAGGTAGGATTTGAATTGGACAAATTACAGCCAAGGAATCAACATTTTGCAGAAGCTTTCTGCAATCTCCACCGGTAAAATTGTTGCCTCCATGATACCCAACAGTTTTTACGAAGAATTTTCGGACCACATGCGTTCTTCAACAGTCCATATTGCTTTCAATTATTGGAATATTCTGTTAAATGTACCCATCAATAGATGAAGTTTTGGTGGTATGATGTTCAGAATCGGTTCTTCTTCACTCTTGACGCTTGATTTAAGAAGCGGCTCGTTGATACAGTTAAAGTATGTTTTGCTGTCGCACAAGTTACCTTCTGAGCGGATCCAACCTTGGTAGTGAAGTCTAATGCTTTTCAATGTTCTTGTCTTGGCATCAATCTCCCAAGCGCCAGAAGTCCCTTCACAATAACAGCACGGATGTTGAGAGACATGAGACTGTATACTACACAAGATATTTGCGAGTTTTAGATCACTAGCGACTAAGTAGGGAAGTACATCAAGTCCCTCGATGTTATCCAAACATATTTGCACGTTTCGATATATTTCTTCCATCTCCGGTACGATTGCAAGGATGAATAGGCCTTTGACACTTCCTTCCTTAGAGGCAGACAATGATGTCAAGCTATCATCTTCTCTGATGATGTTCAAGCACACTTTAAAGAATCCTTGACCTCCATCAATGCCCAATTTGAATATGAGATTATATAAGATTATTATACATGTAATATCTCATTAGTTCCTGAATAGATCTCCACGCTTTGATTTGATATGTATTTAGACACCGTATTGTTAATATCAGACCGTAATTAGCTAATCGAAGTATTGAGTTGACAGATGGGGACATGCGTATTTATGCTGAATATAATCAAAAGCAGCAGACCTTTAGATTCGATGGATAATGAGCCATAATGACTCAAAGACTTTTTCGCTGCAGAACTAACATCACATCTTGGCTCAAGAGTTTTGCTGATGCTTATTGAGTAACAACGAAAAGTTGTCACGAATGTTAGGCACGAATGAACACCGCATGCAATTTCCGCAAGAAACAAAGAATAATTCACTGAACAAGCGCTCGATATATTTATCAGATGTCGTTTGTACGCAACAACTCAATACCCTATAAACATAACATGAACTAAAAAATCGCCTAAAAAGTACTTGAGGACAGTAATGAGGACAGTCATACACAGTAAAATATAACCCACATGTCAGACATTCACATGATTTATTCTGTAAGTGCTCCATGTATTTCCTAACGTACCTAACAAAACAAGATTCCAGTGACATAAAGTTAGTTAATCGAATTCGCCCAATTAGTATTTGAGGAGCTATAGTGAGGACAAAGTTACATAATAGGCCTAGTCCAACATAATAAATGCAATGCATGTGTCAAACATTCACATGATTTACTCCGTAAGGGCTCGATGGATTTCTACAGCTCAGCGTCTGAAGTAACAAGTATGCAGATGACTAACATGTGTGACATCAACCAAGTCTGCCCAATTTTTATTTGCAGCAACTTCTACTGATTTCTGCCAATATTTGGAAAAATATTGATCGATCAAATCGATAATTATCGATTTTCTACCAAAGGGCTCGATAAAAATCACAGAAGTTGTGACTAAATTTAGCAGAAGAATACACAGTTTTATATCTGTTGTCCACGTTCACTCCCAATTTCAGCAAGTGCGCTAAAATCACAAATTATTGATTTCTAATAATTATCGATTTTCAAAAATCAATAAAGTCAGTTTTTTCGATTAGGGCTCGATGAAAGATTATCAAAATTTCTTTTAAATAACTTCTCTTGTCCTAATAAGACCAATTTTTTCAAAACAGATCATCCCCATTTTTTTTAACTTTCGCGACCTTCCTGACCACCGTGTGCTGTGAACTCGAACCCTAAGCCTCGCAAACGGATGACAGAATCACTGACCACTCGATCACACCAACAGATCTCTGTGAGATAAAGTTTAAAAATCAGCAAACCAGCAGTCTACAGAAGCGATCGATAGGCTGTCGCCGTTTTATGACGTATGGAACGCACCACGCCGACGAGAATACACAGAGTATACGAGAGTACACAGCAATTGTAATCAATTACATTCGTAGATAAGTAATTTGCAATTGTAATCATGGACTTGCATTTTCTTAGTAATTAGCACAATTCTGCTGCAATCTTCCTCAGTAGCAATTCTGTAGTCTATCTATTACGCAGTGTGTGTTCTGTCTTAACATCAAATGATTCAGACTGGCACTGATGATGTCACCGAATTTAAATTCATTTAAGTGTCATGCAATATTCTCAAAAAATTGATTCTCGCTTAAAATCAAGCGCCGATAGAAAATCATCTGCCGGCATCGGGCTCTAGGTCGATATTTGCTAATCGCTTTCTGTCTTGAAATCAATGCTCCAATAGCATTTAAGAAAGTCAACATCAATAATAAATCCTAGAAAAACTAAGCATATCGATCATGAGATCAATCGATAAATATTTAATGGCTCCTAACCATGGAAGAATGCATGCCAAGACTTCTTGATTGTTATCAAGAAGATAGACCACATAATTAGATTGTTTTGACGTATCACTGCGTTAGAAGTGCAAACTGATTCAAACAGATGGCACATGCAGGAACTTACTAAATGGGCTAAAAGAAATTTTTAATACCTTGCAGAGATAGGAAAAATAGTCGTACGTCGCTTGCGGATTGCTGTGAGTTCCTTCAAAATGCTCCGATCGTCAGTATTCCTCCAGATTCGAAGAATTCTGATCATTGCGAAAAAGTTTTCTCGATAATGTTGGGCCTTCCTATCATTATTAAAAAGTTAGCAGGCGCACGAAGAAGTGGTCACACGCGACTCTGTGGAACTTGACATCGTCTGTGTCTCTTTAGTGTGTGATCCGGTTGATTACAGTCGGTGAAACTTCGCACACTTTGGCTTGGCGGGTTCAATGTTGAACTAACTACTCATTGTTCGATTGCTATGGTATTATGTCAGCAGACTGTGCCATTTCATTAACGTTACATGTTCCAATGCTTCCCATAGAAATTGACAACAATAACACCTCTAGAATGGAAATTAAGCTTCATGCAATGCACAATAATGGCACATAAATCGCACGCATTTTCACTTCGATGCACCTGCCAACGTCTGTATCATTTGGTTAGAATCAGTCACATGTGTAAATCGAAGCTTTTAATTGGTTTTTCATGCCTCAACTTAGTTCCCTCGGATGTGCCGCGACCTTGAGTCAATTTCCATTCTAGCGAACTTCAGATAAACAGTTTATTTCTATGTTTACAGTCGAACGGTGTGAACGATATTTCTATTTGACGAATTCATCACAGAGAAATCAAAGATGCATTCTTTTCACATGACATGCTTGTCTGCAATCTGACCTTTGAAGTTCTTGGATTCGCTGATGCAACCTACTTCTGAAATGCGCGCGCTCGGCCAATCACGCAAGCCAAAGAGGGACGGATATCTATGTCAATCCCCATTCCTGCTACCATTCCATACAATGGTTGGGATATATCTGTATCCTATTAATCAACCTACACGGAAACTAATTTATCTTTTAAAATGCAGTTGATAAAATCTGTCCACGGAGCGAATCTGTCCACCAGGACCATGGTTGGCCGGTAAAAGCCACCAGCTTTTGTAACTTTTTTCGGCTAAAACTGGCAAAAACTGGCTAAAACTATTTTTCCAGCATTACTGCTATTTTTTTGGGTACATGAGTCATAATAAGTTCATTTTAGTTTTTATCATTCGATAAACATTTAGGCCTGTATTTCCAGAATTTTCACCTTATCAATATCATATTTTAAGGAAGAATATATTCCAAGTATAAGTGTAAGAACATGAATTATTCTAAAAAATATTGTTAAGCTCATGTGCATTCTCTAAAGCGTGCACGTGAATGTCACAATTGTTTGTCCCTCCCAGATTCTGTCAACAACGATCAATTTTGCAGCTTATTGGAAATGTTCTTTTGTAGAGATTGTAACTGAAGCTGTTCAGACACTTCGTGAAGAAATAGACCGATTTTTCGAAATTTTAGTTTTAGCCGGTTTTTACCACTTAGTGGCAAAAGCCAGTTTTAGACGGCAAAAAGCCAAGCCTATGGAGGCCTGGACACGCCCACCACTCTCACAAGAGGACTAATCATCACCAGCGGTGTCAGTGGCATGAAAGCTGTCAAATCCTTTATTTGCCATTGTCTCATTTAGATCATGGAAAGGTAAAAAAAATCTTCAATGACGATAAGACACTGAACAAGATGAGCAGTAACTGATGACCCTTCAACTTCAACAAGACGCGCCTATGATCATATCTGCATAAGCATTTTATTCATGACTTCTAGTCTATCCTTCATACCTTGCGATTTTAACAAACAGTTGAAATAGAATTTCTCGCTCAATAAGCAAATTCAGTGCACGAAGGTGCAATTGTAGGTTACACCACGAGTCAATTCAACGAGCGCGAAGCGCGAGTTTAATTACGAGTGATGCAACCGAATTACACCACAGTTTCTTATCCCTGCATTGGTCTAAGTGTGGTGTATGAGATTTTTTTTCATAGTTCGCCCATGAGGGGGAAAGTGTTTGTTCAGCCAGAATCAGAGGAACCGGATATTTTATGGCTGGCGCGGGCAAGCGATGTGGGGCAGACGAATGACTTCAGCGGAAACTTTGTTTTTACAACGACAAGGCATTCGAACTTCAAGAAGTGGATGAACATCAAAGCATGACTATTTCTCAGTTTGAATTCGGTGAGGATGTATTTTATCTTCAACAAAAGAGGATATTATGAGTTTTTATGTTTTAGGAAAGTCGACAGAATTTTTAACCCATTGAATTTTCTGAGGACTAAATTCTTCGCTAATAAAGAGGGCCATGCATGTCGTTTACATTGACATTGATATGTGCATTCTAGGAGTATAGAGATTTTGGCAACTGTTTTCGTAACAAGAGACCAAAACAAAACTGTGGCGACATATACACTGTCATTGTTGTGCTTCCTTTTTTATCACCATTTCCTGAAGAAAGTGAGCCGCGGGGCAAAACTGTGGTGTAAGAGAAACATTCTTAAACAGTTTTGCAGACTACATTTAAAAAAACTGTGGTCTTATATGAGATTTTGACTTCTTAACAGGAGACCAAAAGTGTGGCGACATATACACTGTCATTGTTGTGCTTCCATTTTTATTACCATTTCGTGAAGTGATTGAGTCGCGGGGCAAAACTGTGGTGTAAGAGAGATATTCTTCCACATCCACAGTTTTGCAGACTACATTCCGAAAACAGTGGTCTTATAAGAGATTTTGACAACTGTTTTCTTAACAACCCTCACTGCTGTGCTTGCCATTTTTATTACCATTTCATGAAGTGATTGAGTCTCGGGGCAAAACTGTGGTGTAAGAGAAACATTCTTCCACATCCACAGTTTTGCAGACTACATTCCGAAGACATTGGTCTTATAAGAGATTTTGACAACTGTTTTCTTAACAACCCTCACTGCTGTGCTTGCCATTTTTATTACCATTTCATGAAGTGAGTGAGTTGCAGGACAAAACTGTGGTGTAAGAGAAACATTCTTCCACATCCACAGTTTTGCAGACTACATTCCGAAGACATTGGTCTTATAAGAGATTTTGACGAAGAGTTTTCGTAACACGAGAACAAAACAGTGGTGTAAATCTTATCATACTTTCTTGCTCCTTAATTGGTCTAATTGTGGTGTATGCGAATTTTTTCTACAGTTACAAACCTAAAGAAAAACCATTTGCCCATTGAAAAACCACTTGTCCCACACACGGGACAAGTTGTTGCAAACATCAGAATTATAATGTTATGCAATCAAATCGATAACCGTTCAAAGACTTTGGCTAAATAAATAATTTTTTGAAGCGTGTGAAATAGGCTACGTGCGAAAACACAACTAATATAATAGGCCCGAACTAGCAATTAACTTAAATTCATTAATTGACTAAAAATTCGACCGACAGAAAAGTGAACCGATTTAGTTATCTGTTAGGCAGAATTACTAGTCCATTATTTTGAAAGACTCTATAACACCGAAAACCACAGAATATTGAGCCTATTTCGGTGTTACACCGTCGTTCAGAAACTGCAGAATATTTTATTCGGATAAATTTAGTGCTGGCAGAATGTTTAGTTAATGAACGACGCCATGGATGCCTAACACAACTTAAAGATTTCACATTCACATTTACATTTACATTAGCAAAAACCTCAATAGAAATGTGTTACCTCAACGTCTTTGCTGGACATTATGACAAGATAATCCTTCTCTTCCAATGATTTCTTGCGATCCTCGTTAAACTTCTTACAATGTGCTTAATTGTTTATTTGTTAAACATCTCACCGACCTAATGTACACAGTGAGAGATGTTTAGAAAGCCCTTTTTATTACCTTTCTATGAAGTGAGTGAGTGTCGGGCAAAACTGTGGTGTAAGAGAATTATTCTACACAGTTTCGCAGACTATAATCTGAAAAGTGTGGTGTAAGAGAATTTGATGACGAGTTTTCTTAACACTAAAACGAAACTGTGGAGACATATGCACCCTCACTGTGGTGTAAACAGTGTAGCACAAAAGCTTTCTAGTGTGCTTGTTGACCGTCTGATGTCAAGAGTACAGTACTTTCTGCAGGCGGTAACCGGAATGGTGATAAACAAATATTTTGGCCTATTAAGGTCAAGGGGCCTCAATATTGTCAATATTGATCATTTCAATATCAGTCTTGTCAATCGTGTCCTCTCATCAATATCAATCATGTCATGTAACATGTGCGTTTATGTACATCATAAAAAACCTCTTGATATTGTGAACTGCACAATCTATATACTGACGTGTTTTAATCAGCAGACTTATACCGGTTAAATCAACAAGGAGGCCTAGATTGTCACATGAGGCGAAAGTTATTTCAAACACATGCACTGCGGTTAAGTTCGAAACGAAGCAAGTCTAAGTAATTGTCACAAAACCCCTAAAATATTGATATACCGGTAGCATTATTGGCGAACATTGAATTGGTGACTCCGATATCATCAATCAAGCGTCTTTCTTGCCTCATCATGCTACGTGTACAGTATGCTCATCTGTTGTGTTGGGAGTCCTTAAATTCAAAAGCAGTTCTTGAATACTGCTCCCATTCGCTGCAACAGTTCCATTAATCGCTACACCGTTCACAGCACTTTTGAAATAATGCAATGGAAGCTATAATGTAGATATACACAGAGGAAGTTAACTAAGTTATCTAAGTCAGCATACACAGAGGAACTAATTTAAATTTAGAAGCTAAAGTTAATCCGTTAATTCGTTAAATTAGTGGGAATTAACACGAGGCCGAAGCTTTTTCTACAAGAGAAAATTAGTATGTAGCCACTTATCTGGTACATTGAAACGCATTCTAGGAGTAGGCTATAAAAACCATAAATGTACAAAAATGAATAAGTAGGTCTAAATGGCAGGAAACATGGGTATCCACTACTCACTAAAAGAATTGCTGATTACCAAACTTTAAGCTAAATTAGTAGCCTGCATTGAAGGAACAACGTAAAGGACACAAAAGGAAAAGCACAAAGGAGATAAGTCAATTAAGTAAAGTGAAATTTGGTCTACTGCACATGTGAAGACCGATCTGTAAGATCTACAGAAATCAGACGAAAAACAATTGCGTTGAATTGACACATGCCCATATATTATAAAAGAATTTAGATTTCTCTCATCAGTCGACGATCTAATTGCAGTAAGCAAGTAATTATCTACTGTGACAGATGCTATTGAGTTTGCTTGACTGTGTCAACATGTCGATTAAGCAGAGAGATCTAATCTTTTGAAGTCAATTGTTGAAAAAATTGACCATTATCCTTTTGATGAAGAAATTGACTCGCTCGGCTCTAAATGTACCTACATGCTTTTAAATTCGGAACAAAAGCACAAAGTAAAAAGTCAATAAACGTCAATAAGTCACTGCGGACTTCGAATCTATTCCTTAGGTCGGGCGAGTGCAGTCGGGGAATGAATGGTGTTGCTGTCTTTTATCAACTTTATAGCTGTCACTATGCTTAGTTATTCAATCTGCGTCAGACTTATTTTTATTGTCATTTTTACTAAAAGAAAGCCTTGCTCCACGTATCCGGAAAGTTTAGAAAAAATTGGATTATGGTGCTAAGTAAAAGTAGGCCCCACTATTTCTCGGAGAGGACCATCTTAGAAAGGCTTGTTAAGAAGTACAGGTCTTGTGGATAAACTACGAATTTGTTTCACAACAGGCACATCCCTTAAGAGAATTCTGCATCCTCCAAAAGAAAGGAAACAGTATTCAGAAGATTGGAAACGTGTCTATCAGCAAAGAGGACAGGATCCTGCTTCAATTAATGGGTTGTATATAAAATCACCTACAATATCTGTAGAATATTGTCGGTGAAACATCGAGAACAGTGCAATCCCGAGAACAAGAACATTTTAAAGGGGGATCATCTGCTGTTTTCACACATTTCAGTGACATTCATCCCAAGAGCCTGGTAAAAAATCACATCACGCGGGATTACTACAATATAATGAGAATAATTGGCAGAAGGACATATTTAGAGGCAATAAGCATGTCAGAGATAGACTCTCCCTTACTAATGAATGGCTGTGTCGGTAAGAAACTGTCAGTTGAAAGTCAATTGCATACATTATACTTCTATTTCACTTCTTTCCTTATCTTCTTATTACTCAGTTTGTCAACAGTAGTAGTAGTGGTAGCCTTTTATTTCTACACTTACAGTATATTTTACGGCGTCAAGTGAACGCTTCATATCCATGTCCCCTGAATTGTATTTATTGTGCATTTCTTCCACTCTTCATCATCTCCGTCACAGTTTTGCTCCTGATCAAGCTGCAAAGCGAAACGGTGAGTCTACGACTTATTTTGATACAGGATCTGTGGAACATTGTCGAATTTTTTCTTAATTATTTGTTGTCAGTCTATTTTTGGTGTCGAATTTTGAATGCATTGATATATATGCATTGAACACTGATTTATGCTGAGTCGTGGATAAGTCAACCCACAGAATTAAATATTTTGTTTATCTGCTTCGGTTTGCTAGAAGTGTGATTAATACGAAATCGCCGGCATATCGAGAAATCAATTAAGTGGGCAAAAAAGGAATTCCTAGTACCTTACAGAGATAGGAAAAAGGCGTGCGCCGCTTGCGGATTAAGGTGAGCTCCAGCAAAGTGCTTCGATTGCCAAAATTCCTTCAGATTCGAAGAATTCAGGTCATTGCGCTCAATTTTTCTCCATAATGTTGATCCTTCTGATCATTATTAAAGAAAGTAGCAGGCGTACTAAAATTAGTTCACTTGATGTTTTCACATCCTCTCCTCGGCATTCCTCACTGTATAGTGCATACACTGAATCGAATGCTGGCCAAGACAGGGATGTGTGTTTTGGTGTGTGCGAAGTGATATCACAGCACGCACGCATCTCTCACTGGCTCTGGTGTCCTCTCCTGACAGCTTATTGTTTGCCATTTCCAATAGCAAGCGATACACGAATTATCCATTCGAGAAGGAGCAAGTTGTCTAATTCTGTGATGTGCCATTTCGATATTAAGGTTAGATATGATTCTTCCTTTCTAGGAAACCGAAGCGCGCACAGATGAATCCAATTCTGTGAGTCAACCAGTCACGCACGATCTTGCGTGAAAACTCATTCATATTTACTATCTTAGCACGACGCACATGCACGAGCATGATGTAAACAATAGACAGTCCTACATGAATCCATCATCATAGGCATGCAGCGGGTAATTTTTCATCAGATAGCAAAATAACTTTCAATGGAATGTCTCCACCTCCTGAGAATTATTACATAAATGCAGGCCTGTAGTGAGTGTTGACGACCAATAACTAGTGATGAAAATTTTCCTTGGAAAATTATGGAAAAAATAGGAAAATTTTTGAAATTTTTGAAAATTTTGATTTTTTTGATAGGTCCTATAATTTGAGCGCTTCCACTGCCGAGGCAGTTACGTACCAATAAATTGGGTCTGAAACTCTTGATTTCATCATTATTTCGATTAAAGCGATCGTAGCACTACGATTTCCGTCCGCGGATTTTTGAACATTCCTTTGCCACCAGTGGCTTGCGCCATTTTGTTAGCATTTTTAATTATCACACAGACACCGTTTGGGATAACGTGAATCTTGCTTTACAATAGGGGTATAATTTCATGCAATGTGAAAGATCTGGAGCAAAAATAATATACATCATCTTGGAGTTTGCTAATTGTTAGCTTCAAAGTTAAGCTTTAGTATGCAGCGTTGATCATAGTGATAAAAATTCTCCATGTGCTGCTGAACATGTGAAGTATAAGCACACAGTCCACGCAGCATTCATGAGTGACCATGGAAGATATAAAGACTGAAAAATCTTGAGATATTTGAAAACTAAAGATATCTGTGATGAGTAAAAGAATATCTATGATTTATAGCTTCTATCTTTTGGCTTAGTGTCCGATATCTTCGTTGATACACATCCTCCATTTTCTAGTTCAGATGGCTCAGATAGTTCCAAATCGATTTCTGATCTGCCCAAATGAATTTCAGATATGATCCAGATGAATTGGAGATCTCCAGTTGAATTTAAGATCTTTTCAAAGTTGAGTTTCTGACAGATATCTGAAATTCAGCTAGAGAAATCTGAAATCCATAATGTCTGAAATTCATTTGGAAAGATCTGAAATAGACATGGAAAAGGTGCAGTTGCAGGTTCCAAAAGTTAACATACAGGGATGATAGAGAAGTTTTCGGTCTTTGAATATTACATAATCTCTTCAAACGACTATAAAAAGTCTCCAAAACAAAGGAAAAAACGCCAATCACTGAAAAGTAAATTGGAAAATTTTCCATTTGCATCACTACCAATAACACCAAAAAGACGCACATGAAAGCTGGGACTACGCCGTTTAAGCAGTTTGCATGCGTAGATCTTGCAATGAATGGAAATTTCAACACAGTAAGAAATCAATGCTTTTTAGTAGATTATGTTGTGGATAAAGCTGTTCCGACATGAAACATCTTCCTTGGCCGAAAATATTCTGTGCAGAATTTTCGCTTTGCAGTTCTTCACTCAAGCAATTTTCAAGTGAGAATAATCTCCACAAAAATTTATTAATTGTTCCGCATTGCACGAATTCAGTAATGAGCTCGAAGTACCAATGCAGCCTATCGATCAATTCGGAATGCTGAATTTAACCAATCTGATAACAATTGCGTCTAGCATGAATCCATTTGAATAAAGGAGAAAAGACTACACCTTTTTCACATGTATTTCAGTCAGTGTGTTTGATTTTCGAAAACTAAATTGTATATCAGAATACGTCAAATGAATTTAAATTAATTCAAATGTATTTCAGATTATGTAAAATTTTATTTTCGAAATTATAAAAATGCGCAAAATGAATTTCAGAATTGCAAATTGTTTTACAGAAAGCGTAAAATGAATTTCAAAAGGTTAAATTGAATTTCAGAATCGTAAATTGAATTTTGAATTCATCAAATGAATTTCAGAAAAGAATATTTCAATTTCCGAAATATCTGTACATCAAGAAATGTATTTCAGAAACATAAATTGAATTTCCGATTACGTAGCTTGGAATATAGAAACGTGAATTGAATTTTTGATAATGAGAATTGATTTTCCGATTATGTGAATTATTTATTGGATGACACCATTTAATTGTGGAAAATGTAATTTGAATTTCAGATAATAAGAATTTAATTTCAGAAATGAACGAGATGTACTGTTCTAGCAATGGGTTGCAAGAAGTTGAGTCATGTTTGGATCGGCAAAGTCTTTGGTATCAATTGCCACGGCATGACTTGAAAGTTAATCGCCACTTTCTCTTTTAGAGATTCATACCCGGCATAACAAAATGTAATGTAGCAACAATGAAAAAATGAACTCTATCAACCTTTATACACAAAGTGATCAGTTTGAGTGCAAACAATTGAGATAAAAATTTGTTCTCTTTTGATTATTATATGAAAAGCTTAGCGGATTATCTTTAATTTTTACATGCACATTATTAGAAATGAAAGAGGTGTTCGCAAAATGAATAAAGAAAAAACACGAATTTCCATCAAGTAATTTGTTACAAAAATTATCACATTCCAACCCGTACGTCCTCCATGTTCACTGCTACAGAATGAAATGATGGAGTATGCTGTGCTGCTTGTGAACAGTCAGCATTTGTCACTGTTGCGACGGCATCATCAATCAGTCCTTCCAAATACATATTCCTATCGAACTTTTCACGTGAGACTTTATTTTCGTCCAGATGCTCTCAACGGGATTCAACATTGGGCTGTATGGTGCCAATCGAACTAGATCTGCCTGAGAATGAAGGAATATCATGTCAAGGACCTATGACATGTGGCGTTATCACACACAACCACGAGATCCTCTAGAGAGTTTCCCCTTTGTACCCACAGGTTCAGGGCTTCCTCCATCCATTTCTTGGCCGCCATTGAAGTAAAGCTGCCACGTCGTTTGGTAATGTGCAGCATCCCTGCTGAAGTCATAGCTCCAATTAGATGAACGTTCGGTCCTAGAAATGAAAAGAATAGGAAAATCAATGAGAAATTTAGTCATACAGTATTGTGCAAATTAATGTGAACAAAAGTAAAAATACATGACTTCCAGCATGATTGAATTTTATTTTCAATGTAAAATGAAATATTGTCTTTCAATACATAATGTGGCCACCCTTGGCCTTCAGCAATGCTGAGACACGACTTGGCATTGAATCGACCAATTTTTCGCACACTGATGAGATCTTTTCATCATGGAACCATACCTTAATAAGAGCTGCTATCATCTTTTGTTTCGATGAGCAATCAATCTTTCTCAGTTGCGCTTTGCAGATATGCCACAAATTTTCGATCGGAGATACATCAGGGGAGTTGCCCGGCCAATCGAGGACGCAAATAGTGTTCTCTTCAAGACAAGCTTTGGCTTTTCGGCTTGTATGGCACGGTGCCAAATTTTGTTGGAAAATTGCATTCGGCGTTCGTTCCAACTCAGAGACAATCCGAGTTTCAATCAAATGAACATATCGATCGGAATTCATCATCCCCTCGATTGGAATGAGACATCCGGGTCCCTTGTATGAGAAGCACCCCAAAACATTTGCTTTGGTGGATGCTTGAATGACTGGTTCATGTGTGTCCGGTACTTCGTCGAACAAACTGAGAATGATATCCTTTTGCTTCAAAGTGACACTCGTCTGAAGAGACAACTCGACGCCAATCTTCGACGGTCCAGTTCTTATAACGCTTGGCCCACTTCAAACGGGTTCTCCTCATTTTAACTGTTAATATGGATTTTTTAAGTGGTCGACGAGCTTTCCTCCCAACGGCGAGCAACCGCCGACGCACAGTTGAGCTGTCAATAGATACCCCGGCATGTTCAATTTCGACCTTAAGCTCATTACTTGTCATTCTTGGGTTGAGTCTGCTCATCCTGATAATCTTTGAATCATCTCGTGGCGTTGTATTCTTTTTTCTTCCACATCTACCAATGCGTCGCGGTTGAAGGCTGTCCGTATTTTGATGCAATTTCAAAATATTATTCACTGCACCAAGCGAGACCGAGCATTCAGATACGATAGCGCGTTGAGTCATTTTTGTGTACTGTCTGAGTGTCACAATTTTGCTACGCGTCTCTGGTGAGATGCACATGCTTACTGAGAAAGATAAAATGTGATTAGTGACAAAAGTAGCAAGTTCAAATTCAAAATTCAAATTCCACCCAAGTTTTGTGAGAAAGGCCAAAATTTGCTATTTTGTGGAATTTGAACTTTTGAATTCAAAATCAATTATCTGCGTCAATGTTGCATTGAACACCTACGTCTGGCAATGAAAAGGTCAAATGTTAATATCTATGCAAGTACACGAGTCATTCTATTTATGTAAGATAGAATAAAGCAAGTCAAACAACATTAAGTGATAACATACGAAATATGTCCTTTTGTTCATATCAATTTGCACAATACTGTAGATCATCAAGAATACAGTAAATAAAAGGCAAGTTTTTTTACTCAAGAATGAAAATCGATCTACAAAATACTTCTAAGTACAGGATATGTAAATTGGGCATAATTTGCGACTCGGCAAAGAAAACAATAAAGGTAATTGTAAACTATTGTCCCTCTTCAAATTACATGTACATGTAAAAAATTGATACTTGATAGCATGAGTGCAACTTACCTCGTGAAGTTGGCCTGGTAGCCACTGCACGTGCGCCTTGCCGGGAACGTCCACAATTTCGCCGACAAAAGAGGTTGAAATTCGTTTCATCGATCCATAATATTTGCCGACCATGTTGTATGTAGGAGTTGAGCCGGATAACATACTCTTTCCTAAGTTGTTTGTTTGAATCAGAGTTCATAGTCACCGGTTCCCAATGCATCATCTTCACCGTGAACATTCTGTTGCGGAGGTAGTTCGACACTGATGTTGTAGATATAGTGATGTGGGAGCTTGTAAAAATCTTGGCTTTCAGTTTAACCAAGGTTATGGAGCTATCCTGCTCGATCCACTGTAGCACTTGCTCTATTTGATCTTCAGTCAATATCCTAGGCTTGTTGCTACCTCTTTTTGTTCCGCTTATTTCTCCCGACCGTATCCAACTATAGGCAGTTTTGTAATTTACTCCAAATGTTTCGGCTAGAGTCTTCCAATCCTCGCCGCGATTAGAGCACTCGACTACTAATTCCCGATCTCTTGATGAAGCCGCTTTGTACTTTCGTCTTTTGAATTCTTCTGTATCTTCTACATCTTCCCGACACAACGGACAAAAGCGTTCTTCCATGGCAAGAATTGGTGCAGGACATTCCGAATGCAGTAGATGTAAGCAAGGATTCAGCCGCAAAACGGCCTTCCTCAGCATTGACATTTGACAAATCGCGCAATTCTCAGACACTTGCATTTCTAAGACTGTGGACCATGTCAGTGATCTATGATTTATAGTCTATGGCAAAGGTAATGAGATCAAGTTGCTATCATCTGAAATTCAATTCACTTGTCAAACCATGCAATGCCTCTCTGAGCGTCGGTCTGAAGATCAATTTCTGCTTTCTGAACTACATGTTCCGTTTTCTGAAATACATTTAACGTTTTCTGAAATTTAAGTTAGCTTTCTGTAATACAACTGATACTTTCTGAATTTCATTTGCTATTGATAAAATACATTTCATATTTTCCGAAATCCAACTGATATTTTACTATAATTTCTGAAATACATTTTATGAATCAAAAAATCATTTTGTGATATCTGAAATATAAATAACGTCATCTGATAGCCAATTTATGATATCTGATATCTAAGTTTTGAAATTGAAATTGAAGTCATGTTTTCTGAAATTGAACTCAGCAATTCCAATTTTTGGATTCCATTCAATTCAATTTCCAATTTCAATCAACTCCAATTCATGTTTCGGAAAATTATTTTGTGTTCTCTGAAAATCAAGTCACATTTTGAAATCCATTTTTTATCATCGGAGATCAATCGCGCCTTTTAGGAAATACATGTGAAAAAGACTAGAAGCATTTGAGATGTGGTGTTGGAGAAGAATGTTGGAAGAGAAAACCAAGCAATCAATGAAGAACTGCTGACAAAAGCGAATGAAACACGAAGATTGCTGAATATCGTGAAACGGAGGAAGATCGAGTATTTCGGTCATATCCTAAGACACAACGAAATGTTGCGTGTGATGGTAGAAGGTAAAATCAATGTTGTAAAAGCGACAGGAAGACAAAAACGAATCTACACTGACGATATCAAGTACTGGACTCACACAAGGACGAGAGGAAATACCATCCGAAAGGCGATCTTAAAACATCTTCATGTGACATGAACTCCTACCTCCTCATGGAGACGGAATCTTACCTGCACCTGTATGACGGTATTGATTTTTATCAAAGATATCATGTTGAAAAAGAATGGCAATTTTGTTTATTTTTTCAAGCGTTATGTTATTTTTTTAGTAATTTCATTAATTTCCATATTTCCCCACGACTCTCCTAAAAGGTGCCAATAGATTTTTCAAGAAAAACATCCAAGCACCTCTAATAAACTCATTTGAAAATAAGCTCATTTGATGGCTGAGAAATTATAATTATATTATTTTTATCTATAATGATTGGGGCGCTTGGTACACGCGATTATCAGAAATTCGGGCGCTTCGCACATTATAACAATGATCAGGGCTCTCTGTACAAAGAGGGCGCTCTGTAAAAAATTCAAGCAAATAGGGCGCTTGGTACAATTTTATTTAGATCTTATTGCAAATATACTTATATATTAGTAAACAGGCATGTACCAGAACCAAAGTGCATGAAACAGAAATTTTGAATTTTTAATAAGGGCTCTTGGTACAGTAGGGGTACAGGCGCTTTTATTAAAATGATCAAAACAGCTACAATATATAAAATATTCTATCTTGTGGTGTTCTATAATTCTTATATAGATTCTTGTATCACATAGGGCTAACTCAAATCATATTTTGCGACAAGTGTTGATGAATAAAATATTTGGGCCTATAACCTCAGCTGCAAGCCTTTTGAAAGGAAAATATCAATGCTTGTCTTAGACCGTGTTTTTTATAATTACATCAAAATTTGACTTTGTTTAGTCAAATCCAATAATGTATCTACGTCTATCAGCAATAATGCATCACGTGATGAAATATTATTTTTACTTGTTATGTCGATGATCTTCAACTAAACAAAAATGATTTCTATGCAGCATTTCTAAAATGATCGATACAATGTGTGTACTTCATCTTACAATTTCTATGCTTCTCATGAAATTATCAAAGAAAGGACATGTCACATGTATAGGTATGGCAAACTTCCAATACACAATTAAACCAAGCATTCGTAGCAGAAGAATAAAAAATTGGATCATCCAACATGTCAATTTGAGACGCGAATTCGTCCCAATGAACTGGTCATGTGACATCGCGAAATGATTCTACGAATTCTAGGAACATGCCTTTAATAGTATCGGTTAGTGCATAGCTCCTCATTGGCTTCAAGTAGTTGCTACTGGCTGTCACGTTTGCCAGTTTGCATTGTTCCACATTGATGAAATCACTGTCATTACTATTTTGTATGCTAGCACCATTAACCAATATCATTGCTGCTAGCATACGGAAAATTTCCAATGCGATAAATCTTGCAAAAATAAGTTTGGTTTAATGCGAATAGTTAATAGGGATAAGCGAGAAACTTTTCTAGAGTTAATTTTTTTCATATTTTATTGAATGTGTACACAGAGCCCAATAATTTTATTATCACATTTTTTGTTCAACCATGTCGATATAACACCGTAGCAGAGATAATCGATCCATATTGTAGTTATAGATGAAGGACAACTAGCCCTACATGTACAAGTAATATGGAGCTTCAATTCATCATAGATATCAAATGAAGATGGGAGTGCGCTACGTACAACAGCGACTCCCATTGGAGTGCGCTTGGTACAAATCAGGGATGCGGAGTCGGAGTCGTACGCACCAAGGGTCACATCAGAGACAAAAATTAAATGCTTTTTTGTTTGAGAACATTGCCTCTTAGCCCTGACGTTAATCGTGTGTGATAGGTCTTCTAAAGCGCATATTAGAATCGAAAGTGAACTCAAATTTTTTTGGAAAGCATGGGCCTTTTCCTGCCTGGTAGAGACTGAAGCAAAGCCGTGTGAAGCACACATCAAGAAGATGGGAGGAGCCGAGTCGCATGCATCTAACTGAAAGCGACATTTGATAAACTTTCATCGAAAATGATTGATAATTGATGCAGCAATGATTGTTCAGGTAAGCCTATAATGATCTATGATGTAGGCTACCAGTTTATTTTTAAAAAAACTAGGCTTTATATACTTGCCACCCGGAGTCGGAGTCCTATCAACCCCCGGAGTCGGAGTCCTATCAATATGATAGGACTCCGCATACCTGGTACAAATCGCCTCCTATTCACGCCATAGTACCAAGCGCCCTAATTTTTATTATTAATGCACTATCATAGCCACAAATAAATCGTGTAATACAAAAGATTGGCAATCTATTAAGTTGCAAGCTAGCCACTTTATGCAAATATTCCTTCCATCCTACTTTCTCATCAACTGAATTTAAATGTCAGAAATACAGTTAGAAAAATAATTTATAATATACATAAAACAAAACGTCAAATCTGTCCAGATTTACTGAAAAATACAAATAGATCACTTTAGGCATTAGACTGAGAATTAATGCTTCCATTTGCGTCGATTTCTTTCATCTTTGCTTCATATTTCTTTCCAAACTTTATGTCCAAAAACAGCGAAAGGCTGCAAGAGAGGGAAAAATCGCACACATGTAGCAAAAGACAACGCACGAGTATTCTAGATAGACTGCTAACCATTCTAAATATTTTAAGCTACAGTCCGTTTCATAAAAAGTGGATCATCCTAAAATTTTACTAAATAAAACATAAGTATGATACAGAAAGCATTTTTCTTGTTATTTCATGTCCCTAATATATTTAAATGTCCTTATATAATCTGATAAGCTATGATACAGTAACGGTTCTTAAGAACCTAATATTTTGTGGCCCTACCCTTATTGTCAATGACATTACCAATTCGTCTAGGCATTGATTCGATGATATCGTTGATTTTTGACTGATCTAACTTTCTCCACTCTCTTTTTAACAGTGACGTAAGTTGTGATACGCCATCTGTAGGTAGCAGTGAACGACGAACGTTACGTTTTAGAATATTCCATACATTTTCTATGGGATTCAGATCAGGAGATCGAGCTGGCCAAGATAATGTCCTAAGCCCTAATTGAGACTTGCATAAGTTGACTCTACTACTCCTGTGACACGTAGCATTATCATCCATAAATAACCAAGTCGATGGATCACCAAGTTGATCTGTCATTTGGCCAATATTCATTCGTAAAACATTCACATAGCGTTCAGAATTCATGGTTCCTTGCTGCATGTGAAGTTCAGAGCGGCCATTGGTCCAAATGCTAGCCCAAATCAGTAGTCTCACCACCTTGTACCCGGGGACAATGAAAATGTCTCGGAATTTCCTAATCAGATTTTATCCGTAATCTCAATCGACCATCACTATCCTTCAGACGGACTGATGCCTCATCAGACCAGACAACCAGATCCCATTGATTTCGCCACTGACAATGACTCATTGCCCATCTGAGACGTCTTTTTGTATGCTGATCTGATAATTCGATCTGAGAGGGCCTCTTACAGCTCTTGAAATTCGACTCAATAAGTCTTCTACGAATAGTGGACTTAGAAATAGACGAGTCTAGTGCAGTCATCTCAGTTAACGAGAGACTTTGATCAACTTTAACAAATCTCAAAATAAGGCGGTCTCTACGTTTGGATGTTTTGCGTGGACGGCCAGAGCCCTCTTTACGACAGAGTCGAAAATCATCATTATGCCATCGATGCACATTTGTGTAAGGGACATTTAGTCGCTTGCTTGTAGCTCGCAAAGAAAACCCTAGTTCTAGCAAGGCTCACACTTTGCCTTTTGTGAATGCGATCTCGTTATTGTTCATTTGTGCTTTGTATTGTTTTCAACCGTTAAGAGATAGATTTCTAGCTGAAAGCAATCAGGAGTGCTGCCAACACCACCGCAACGAAGTCAGGAAGCTATGGAACATGAAGTCCAGTTAATCACATGTAGCAGTTACATTATTGTTGATGAATAATGGTGCTATACTGGCTCTGATTGACCAATTTTCTTTATTTTTGTTTTGCTTGATAGCTTTTGGCTTGTAGAACAACATATTACATAACAAAGGAAACAAATGTAATTTTATAAGAGTGAGGTATGATTTTGTGTAACATTGCTAAATGAAGAACAAATTATCTACTACTTTTTTATCTATAACAGGAAAACAACTCAATATTCATGCTTGAGACTTTCAACAATGATATTAGTAAGCACAACTGACATATCTTCCAAATTTCAGAGAAATTCGTTCAAGTTTGGCGGAGTTAGACAAAGTTGAAGTTAAGGCGATGTTTAAGGGTGATCCATTTTTTATGAAACAATCTGTAGTTTGGCAATTCCAAGCCGTACTGACGAGTACTTGTAGGGCAAAGCGTAGCGTCTACGGCAAGCGATTTTTCCACAGAATTAGATATTTTGTTCATCTGCTTCGGTTTGCTAGAAGTGCGATTTATTCGGAATCGATGGCACATCGAGGAACCTATTAAGTGGGCAAAAAGGAATTCCTAATACCTTACAGAGATAGGAAAAAAGTCGTGCGTCGCTTGCGGATTAATGTGAGTTCCAGCAAAGTGCTTCGATTGCCAAAATTCCTTCAGATTCGAAGAATTCAGATCATTGCGCACAAGTTTTCTCCATAATGTTGACCCTTCCGATCATTATTAAAGAAAGCAGCAGGCGTACGAAAATTAGTTCACTAGATGATTTCACATCCTCTCCTCGGCATTTCTCACTGTAGAGTGCATACACTGAATCGAATGCTGGCCAAGACAGGGATGTGTGTTTTGGTGTGTGCGAAGTGATATCATAGCACGCACGGATCACTCACTGGCTCTGGTGTCCTCTGCTGACGGCTTATTGTTTGCCATTTCCAATAGCAAGCGATACACGAATTATCCATTCGAGAAGGAGCAAGTTGTCTAATTCTGTGATGTGCCACTTCGATATTAAGGTTAGATATGATTCTTCCTTTCTAGGAAACCGAAGCGCGCGCAGATGAATCTAATTCTGTGGATTTTTCATACGTGCGTAGTGGTGCCAGGAGCAATTCCCATTGAAATATCATTTCGACCTCTTGAAAGCAGGAGGCATTGAATTGTCAAATCGACCCTCCTAAGTCATCTGACAGCAGTTGCTATCGTTAATCTTTTTTAAGACTTGCTTTCTATAGATAAGTCTTTTAACACTGATGAAATAATATTCATGTAACTGGAATATTCTCCTCAAAAAGCTGTCGATGCAGCAGTAATCAAATCATTACCTAATACACTTTTTGAGTTGACGACAATGCTACGCTTGTCAAAGGATATCACACTATTTTCTTTCTCGGCTACGTTTTAAGATAAGAGGTGTTTCAGTGAAGAGTTTTCTCATCAAAACATGCTCTTGGTATCTGCTATGAACCTGCTCAAATCCATAATCTGTCTGTTTAAACCTTTGTGTCTAACAGAGCATTGTTGGACAGTTTACCTGATGAATGTCGACGCCACAAATGCAGTTGCAGCCAATACCAGAAACGTAAAACCTGGGAACCAACTAACAGTTGTTCCATAAATCAGATTGACGACTGTTGTTCCAAACAGACTTGTAACCGATTCTGCGAAGGAAATGCTAGCAAACATGGCGCCTGAAGAGATAAAAAGAATATAGAGAGCGAGAGTTAATTCATCTCATTCATAAAAGAAAACTCCCATTACTCGACGATGGGCCTATGCAGAGATGCAAAAATTGTACAATTTTTTATCTTTGAAGAAATACTTCAAACAGGGAATTTTTATCATTCTCATGCGATGATGAAAATTATCTCAGCAGTCATTCGTAATAGAATATAATGCTTACTAATTTAAATTATTAGTTAAAGTAGTCCTAATGAGGACTGATGGCGTTCTCCAATCCGCAAGTGTACAAAGGCAATGCTACTGTAACCATTGTATTAATCAGTTCTTAAAATAACTCGATGGAGTTTTCTTGTGGCAACGAATTAAAATTAATCAGCTTTGCACAATAACTGGTAAAAATGGAAATCTTCATACTTGTAGCACTACTCACTCTTGCTGTTAATATACTACCACCATAGATTCCAAACATTGCCGCATACACGTTCAAAACAGACGTCGAATACACTGTACCGATACAGATGCTGATAGTGGAAATAGAATAAGACAATGGTCAACATAGGTTAAGGAAATTAAAAATGGATATTATAAAACAACAGGAAAACGTTGGATAAAAATTGGAAAAGTGGAGGTAAATCATAGAACTACAATGATACTTCTACACCGATTACAAGTGAACTAATTGTCCACTATAACTGAGACTACACATGGTGAATAATGGAAAGTGATAATGGACGCAAACAATAGAACTCTCTATAGTAAGCTGTTTAGTAAACACTCTACTACACGGAAAACAATCGAACTATACACACTATAGCTAAGACTACACATGGAAAATGTTATGCCTCCACTTGAATTTGTTATCGCCAGTTTCCTAATCTGCCTATAATACTTCATGGAATCCAACATTTCTTCATTTGTCTTCATCCACAATGATGTGATTTGAAATACAATACTTGGCCCACTACTTCAGCTACTGATTAATGACTCATGCTATTCATAGAGTCATCAACTACCTCTAAGATTCAAGAGGTTTCATTTGCTACATAACATATCTTGCGCATTCTTCTGTGCGTACGGCAAAAGACACGTACGCACACCAATTTATGCAACTTTGTCGCAGTTGCTTCTTCCTAAAACGAAAATTGATACAAATTGATAGAATGTCCTTAGATGAAATTTATCGACACATCGATACTTGATGAAACTATAATTGTATTAATCACAACCAGATATTTCATCCTCGGCGTGGAATGTGCTAAATTTGAGCTTAATTCCTTACTAATCCATTAGCACATGTCGAAACCCAGAAAGGAAAAAAGATCAAGAGATGAGAGCAATGATATGTAGTTCTCATCTCTTGAATGTATTCCTTGCGATGGACCTTTCTCAAGCGCTGAATTCACCCGACGGACTCGGCTACCACCATGAGGTAAAACTACAGCTAAGTTGGGTACGCTCTCAGAAGTCCGAACGCCAATCCTATGCAGTGATATCTCCTCTATGTCTACCAATTACATCGAGCAATTGCTCAAGACTGTGAGTATTTGTATATTTTCTTTTATGTACATTTTATATACTTACATTATATTTCAATTTCAAGAGAATTATATTTCAGTGGCGTTTGGTTACATGACTGCAAGACCACTTTACAATGATAATAAAAGCATAGACTAAAAGAATGAAAGTTCATGAAAGTGATTCTTAACCTGTTTCTTGAACTCACAAAGACTGTCAATTTGCCTGAGATGAGAAGGAAGACCATTCCAGGCACGTACTGCAGCAACGATAAAAGATCGACCTCCCAAGGTCGGTCGACGAATTCTGGGAACCACAATGAACCACTTGAATTTGCTTTGAAGGTTCAACAATACAATGGAAGTGATGCTTGATCTTACGAAATGGCTTGTTGAGATGTTTCAGTTATTTCTTAGAGGTTGTTTGCTCTTTAGAAGTAGGGTCGACTAGCCGTTATATGTATTACATTTCCCACTCTGTAGTAAGGTAAGAAACTCGATGTTTTAAGTATTATTTCATATTCATACGCTCTTGATTTCAATTTCAGCCTAATTTCTTACACGATTTTCCACTAGGGTAGTTGATTAATTTTGGTTTCTCCCGTTTCCTGAATTCTTCTAATTCTTTTAACCGTGTCGTGTTTTAATTTAGTTACGATCAGATGTTGTGTTCTATATGAATCAATCACAACAACATAGAATTGAATGAATTTAATTATGAATTTAAAATAACTATCACTTCAATCATAGACGTACATTCTAGCAGGATTTCAGATTTCTTTCACAGAATGATGTACACCCTATGCCTACTGCGAATCGGCACGTCTGCCGAGTTCTAGTGAGTTCCTCTTCTTGTCAGACAGGATCAAAGAAAAACACCTCTAAATCCAATGGGACACAGATTGCAGCTTTTGGCTAAAATTAAATGTTGTATGTTTTCTCTGATTAAAGGAAAAGTACTAATCCCAGAGTCATAATTTTTGGCATGAAATGTCTTCAGGTCATTTCCTATGATGTGCATGTGCTGTTATCATGCATCTGATCGGCAATGTATGTGAGAATGCGGTTGAATGTGGATAAAGTTGCTCAAAATGTTTGTGTTTGCCGACATTAGGAGGCTCGCCAAATCTAAATGTGTCTAGCTTCATAGATAGAAGTGCATGAACATGAAAGGAAACGACCTGAAGACATTTCATGCCAAAAATTATGACTCTGGGCTTAGTACTTTTCGTTTAATCAGAGAAAACATACAAAATTTCATTTTAGCCAAAAACTGCAATATGCGTCTCATTGGATTTACATGTGTTTTTCTTTGATCCTGTCTGACAAGAAGAGGAACTCACTAGAACTCGGCAGACGTGCCGATTCGTAGTAGGCATATGGTGCACATCACTCTGTGAATGTCTCACTTTCGGCCTCGTTCTGGCTGCCGGAGTAGTCGCACTATAGTGTTATTGTTCTGATGACGGCTGGTCGTTAGCCGCTATGCGTTAACAAGTCAATAGAAGAAGTCCATATCGTGCAACCATCGTGTTCTTCCCATTAAAAGTGACATAACGCTTTTTACTTTATTTTAGCGCATCTTTTTGCGAATTAGCGCATTGACGCGCACTCACGAGAATTCACCTCACTTGATGAACTGCTGCTGTTCTCTCTCTCTTGATCATGCTGCTTTCAGCTTGGTTTCTTAGCATCATAAATATTGTTTGTTGATTTAGGCTACAACACCGATATTAGCATTGATATGTAGAACGTTCTTAGCTATAGAAACATCAATGAAACGTCAATTTTTCGACAAAGTGTTTACAGCACCATTAAGCTCCAAGTTTTCTCAGCCTCAGAGATAGCAACAGAATTCTGACTCCACACACCAAGAACGACAGCTCAGGAAGATGGCTAACTCTATCGCTCAGCACAACGTCAAAATCAAACGCAGGTCTGCGAGTCGATCTTTAACAAACTAAGCGTTTTTGACAAGCTCCGTTTTAAATAATTTGACGTATAAATCAGAACAAATTTCTCGTACCATGGCCACGCTTGATCTCTTTAGTGGAACTCATCAAGACTGGAACACAGCGATCATTGGAATAAGAGAGAAAGTAAATACAGTTCAAAGCATGTGCACTGTAAATTTCGTTATTGGACGTTATTGGAAGTTAATTAAGAAATCAATGAATCGTTTCGGGTCTGCATACAAATAAAATGATAATCACTTGTTACTTACAATTCAAAAGTACAGTGTTTGCATAAATGTATAATAAATAAAAGAATGAAATATGTACGAATATGGCGACTGAAAAATGCATAAATAATAGCACAGACGGAGAAGTAATCTAAATCGTTTCTTCTGAGCACATGAGTCTGGTTGAAGCTGACAGATGGTCAGGCTGTCGATGATCGACAGATGAATACGATCTTTGGCCTGCTTGTGTGCTGTGAAGCCCATGTCTTGGGTCACAAGAAGATTCATTTTCTGATGCCATATCATGAGGTGACGTGGTACTGTCAGGCGTGATCATCGCACGAGATGATTGTTTTGATTTATGCGTCAAATTATTTATTTACGAAAAAGCTCCGTTTTGTCAAGGATTTCACACGTGAAAATGCCAAATTTGTGAAATCTGTTTTGGCAACTCATCAGAAGAAGCTTCTAAAACTACACATCCAAGATATGATACATGCGCATGAAACCACTGTTAACAATCATTCATAGTACAAATTGAACGCACGACCAGCTTGATATCTTGAAAACTGGGT